>JAUEKY010296261.1:0-13456 GCA_031833965.1 Scyllaea pelagica | reverse complement strand
GTCCTGTCTTGTGATTGTTGGATCTATCACTTTCTTTACTCATTACTATCAATCAGTCTTACTTTTTCCCATCTGGCCCTGACATGGCCTAAATTGTGTCGATTAGCATCGTGAAACCCTCAAGAAATCAAATTTTGTTTTATCCTGAGCTTATTTCATATTGAGTCATGGTATTGTTCAAGGAGTTGTCTCTTCATTGAATACTGTTGTTAGCTCAATCCGTAGAGCATCTGCCCTGAAAATGATAGGTCCTATGTTTGATCCCCACCAAACTTAAGATGTGTTAATTGCCTAATCAGCAGCTGTCCCACCTAGATTTTGATAGTGTGAGAACTGTGTTAAGACTGACAAGGGTCAGTGTAGTCTGACAGGGGGGAGTTCTTTTGAGAGCGTCCTCGGTTGGTTTTTTTTTTTTTCACACTGGCAATATGTTAAATTACAGATTACTCTGTCTTTGCCAACAGTGTGTTTTAAAAAGGGCGATTCAGGCAACTTTTGATACATTTTATAAGAAATTGATCATACAGTATCACTCTTGTTTCAGGGTTCATCTTTTGCAATATTAGAATAAATTCTTTTTTTTCCTTTTCCACTCTTTTTGTTTGCTTTCATAGTATTTTAAAAAGGCAAACTGCCTTATCTTTTTGTATCCTTCTTACAAAACCAGGTAGCAAACCCGCTTTTTAGTCAATTATGATGCATCTTGAATTTTTTTTTATGTTTATTTTGAATTTTTGAGTGTCATTGATTTTGAATTTCCTAAAAAGAGATTGCCTACCTATCAGTTTTACTTGTTGGCATCACTGGTGTCACTTGTTTTTGATCTACAATCACTGTTTGAAATAAGTCTTTCACTATCTTTTACTCACTCTGCTGCTAATGATTTTATTGATGCTCAGATATGTCTCCTTTTACTCATAATATGATTTTAAATAGTTCACTTTTTGCATTATTGAAATGGTGATGTAGTGATCTTAACATTTCTATTGCACTTTTATTTTGATTTGGAAATTCAAGGAAATTTCCTGAATAAGTTAATAACTTTTAAAAGATGGTAACTATAGGTTGTAGATGTTAATACTGGCTGAAGATTTTTAAGCTTTTGATTACTGCTGAATTAGATACCAATACCAATGTTCTTCTCTTTCTATTTATGCCAAGGAAAAATAGGCATCAAAAGAATGCTTTTGCTAAATTTTACAAAAGTTGTGTTTGTAACAGCTAACCTTACACCGAAAGGTAAAATAGGTTCAAGATAAAGAGAGAGGGTGTTTGTACTTAAACTTTTATAATTGAAAATCAGCTACAGGTTCTAGTCTATACTAGGGAGCCCATTACAACTCCTAAGTGTAATTTATATAAGAAGTACTGCAATTTAGATTTGCATGATCATACATTACGTTATGGTATGATATGAATGTGGTAATTGTTTTAAAACTCCCATTTGGGCAAAGTGGGATGTATTGTATTTTTATTGGTTCTTTGAAAAACTACATGCAAAGAGCAAAGAAGTCTGAAGGCGTATAAATGCTTTTTATGATTTTCATGAGATAAGTTATTTTGTTGAGTGCATTATAGAAACAGAGACATAATCATTCTGTTAATTTTAAAAGTTTGTTTAGCTCTACTCAAGCTGAAATAATTTCTAAGGTCTTTTACTTTGCTTTTTTGCCATATTCATTAACCTATACTTATATACATATTCATATACAACCAAAGTGCTTTTAATTCCTGCAAGTGCAACTCTTGTCCCCGAATCATTTTTTTTTGTGATAATCAATTCGATAACAGATCATATTCAAGGCCAGAACTGTTGATTCATTTATGATGCAATGCATTTATTTCTACTTGATAACATTCCTCGGCTGCTGAAATCAATTTCAAAATGGGTACCATGATATGTGTTTTGAGGTGTATAAATCAATGTTATTTCATTCAGGTGTGTAAAGGAAAGCTAAAGATTTTGAGGGAAATAAAGTTCAATTTCCATCTAAGAAAACTTTTTGAAATTGGCTTTCTTTTGAATTCATTATGGATTTCCTATTCCATTAACTATTTTAATATGAATTGATTCATCGACATGATTACATTTCCTGGGCTAAAATTGTAGCTGATGAGATATGATAAGAAGGGTGTGCTTGTTTCTGGCTATAGATATTTGAAGTTAAATCTTTTGACTTTGATGAATTTGAATACATTAATAAAAAAACAAACATTCCGAGGCATCAAACAATACACATGTAATTGGCACGAAGCTGTCCACAAGCTTCATGTTATTGTCAGTCATGGTCAACATCGACACATTGGCTTGCACACGGGACTTCTGCTGGATCAGATGTTTGTCACATTGTGGAATGTTTCTGTTGAGGCTGTATTGTCTTCAGGGTTGTGTGCTTGGGTGGTACTCCTGCTCCTCCTACCGATAACTCATATCACCTCCACAACCATCACCACTACTAAAGCTGCTGCTGCTGCTGCTGCTGCAGCTACTACTACCACCACCACCACTTCCACCAAACAAGCAGGAATTGTTTAGTGTTATTTGTCTTTGACTGTCTTGTGAATGCAAGGATAGTAATGTAATGTTTATTATTGAGTGCTTTGGGTCACGACTTTTTAACAGCAGGCTGGGAACAAGGTGACCCTATTTCTACCACCAAGGTTGGCAAGTCTGTTCACGTTTCCAAATGTCTTCAAAACGAGAAGCATTGAATTCTGTTTCACTTATTAAATTGACAAGGTGTGTTGTGTTACTCAACATGGTGTTAATGCTGGAGAAATAGATTCATCTTTAGAAAATTAATGGAATTTATCGTGGATAGAAAATCAAGGGAACGAAGTTCCTCTTTTTGATTTCACGACGAAATTGAACAAACTGGGATTTGCTCTTTTTGACTGTTGTTCTTCTTTCCTTCTAAAGGTTTATAGAACAACTTGCTCTTATTGTATCATTTATCAGTTTTGGAAATCTGATTCTGGTATCATTTGTTACTTCTCTGTATGTAAACATATATTCTGGTATGTCTGCAAAAAGTTCCTCCTTTCTTAAAATTTTGACGTGAGACCCATGTTTAAGGAAATGTATTGTGGGCTAGCCTTTCTGTTGCATTTGACGTGGACTTACTTTTACAGTCAAGCCAATTTACTGCCAGCTGACTAAGGGTCTTGTTATGAATTTTAGGCGTGATAATTTTAGTAACTATGCCATTAATTAATATAAAAATCCTACTTTTGTTACAAAATCAAAGAGAAAATGTGATTGGCTTTTAAATTAAATAAATTGATTGGATTATCAAAATTGATTAAATTTACATTTAACAATGGACATACCAAATTACTTTCTCTATGATTTGAGACACCAACAGTCATTTTCCTACATAAATTATGAGAGTTTCAATGTAAAAAAACCCAAAAATCCTGGATATCTGAAAACTACAGAAACAACGAGTAGTTGTTTTGTCATTTGACAATATCAAAATGTAACTCTTAAATTGGAATGAACACTAACCAATGACATCCCTGTTGGAGTATCTGGACAGGTTGACTGAGCCAGAACAACATAGAACTGATCAGAGTTCAATTCCTGGCCATTTCATACCTGAGATGTAAATATCTGTAATTTAGCAGCAGTCCCCCTGGCAATCAGCATGATAGGAATAGTGCTGAGACTGGTCTGCCTGCTGTCAGTTCAGTATAATGTGACTGGCTAAGATGTTTCAGTCAGCCCTCTCTCTCTCTATGGCAAAACGTTAAATTGCAGAGTGCTCTGAAGGTGATATGGCCTATAAAGTGTTAGAACAGGGCATTAAACCTTGATATCATGATGTTCACAGAAAGTATAGTGGTCACTCAATATGTTGGATTGCAATCAGGAATTATCAAGATGTTAAGCAAGGTACAAAGATTGCTGGATTATTCTGGCGCTGCTGAAAAGTTTACATCCTTGTCTGTTTTTTCTTACCCTTAAAACCAATTTTTTAATGTTAAACTGTTGCAGGACTTTTTTTTTTGTCCAAAGGAATTTTTAGTCATTCACTTTGACCCCAGATGCAGGGGTATATATTGTGGACATAATAAAAGACTTCCAGCACTGTACCACACAACTATTCCCATTCCCTGTTTCGTCCTGCACTGTTTATGTCTCTATACCTAATATACTCTGTGTTTTCAGATTACTTCCCCAGGGCTTCAGCAGTTTTCTATTGGTTGTCAGTATCACAATGCCTTGGAAAAATGCAAATAAAATGAAATGTTCCCATATTGCCTATTTCTGACCAAAATTAACATGAAAATAAAGAAATACAATGCAGGTTGGCAAGTCTGCATTTGTGAACCTAGGTAGTGAGAGACAAATGCCTTATATTTTGTGTTCAAATCTAATGGAGTAAGTCAGCTGTAACAAGTAAAACAAGCATCATAATTATCATACAAGTAGTTTAATTCTATACATATATGGGTATATACAGGCACAATAACAATCTCAATTCATATCTCTAAATACCGATAATAGAAATAATGACAAAAAAATATGATGAAATGATCAAGAATAAGAATTAAGCAGAACAAGAATGAAAGTAATGAGACACAGCTACTCAATATCATTATCACTTTGCAGGAGGGAAAACATCATACTTTAACTTAACATTGTGAAATTTTAAGATATCTGTGGTCAATCAAGTAAATATAAAAATGAGATCAAAGTGAAAGGAAATTTTTTCCTGAAATAAGTTGATGAAGTGCTCTGCTGAGTTTTTCACTGTATTCATTTTTTTTATAGATTCTGTGGAGAAGATTACCTCATTGTAAAAGATATCACAAGAAATATAGCTACTCTTCCTATCTTTTGAATACATCCCCTGCCATACACAAGACAAAAAGTCACAACAATAACTCAATAACAATTTTTTTCAAGTGTTTCTTATTACCCTATAGTATATCAAAGAAAACGATTTCTAATTAAGAAAAAAAGAATGTTAACAAATTTTTAACCGAAAACAGAGACTGTCTCCCCCTTATTGAAAACAAAAAAGAGAGCATCCCCTAACTTAAGAAGTGTTTTAAAACAAACCCAAAACCCAACCAAGAAGCACCACAATCCCTTCCCTTGTGCACAATGCACATGAAATTTCAGATCATTTGGTTCATAACAATTCCTGGACAAGAAAATGACTTTTTCTGGAAAAAAAAATTCAGGCCCTTTGGGATGAGTTGATACATAACATAATCTACAAAGCCTATTGAAAACAAAAGAGTAAAGTGATCAGAATAACTCCTGGACATCAAATTTGACAGAATATTTGGACATACCAATAACACTGCAATTCAATAAACCTGTCTTTCCAACTATTCATAACAATTATTTTGGTTGAATAAATTTAAATTGACCATTTCACGAGATAAAGAGCTTCATCTCTGTTGTCAAGAAGACCCCCCCCCCCCCTTCCCACACCTTTTCCCAGAGAGATGAATATGATTTAAACTCAAAATATCAATCATAACAACAAACAGACAAGTAATCATAAAAACAATGTCTATTGTTTTGTACTTTTCTTTTTTAAACATAGAAATATTAGAATAATTAGAGACATCAAGACATTGAAAATTTTGTGATAGAAATCTAAAAAAAATTCAGTCATCCACACCTAAAATTCTTTTGATAAGTCTAAAGAAATCGCCATTGCTAAAAAAAGTGATGGAGGAGAGAGAATGAAAAAGAGCTGCCAATCTATTTCAGGAATAAAGAATTCAACATAGACTGGGAAATTTTTGGTTATTTTTAGAATCTCTATACTGAAAGAGGAAAAGGAATAATGAGTGCAGTAGTCTTTTCTTCTAAAAATGTTTCTGTGACTGAAGAAAAAAGACAATGTAAATTGTCATTGATCATCGATGTCAAAATTGTCAGGAAAATAAGATTCTATGGTAACTTTGGAAGCCAAGAGTGGTTAAGATTCCATGAGTGGGTTATTGCAGTATTTCTTGCTGCAAGGATAGAAGAATATTAGTGTCACAAGAACATTTGTCAATGTTCAAACAATTTGAGAACTGGCTGTTTACAAGTTGGACAACTTAGTGAGCTGTGATTCTTACACTTTTACACCAATCTGTTTCACATATGAACGCACTCAAACACAAACATCAAAATACTCTCATGCATCTAAATACATGCACACCTATCATATGTAGACTATAAATCTGAAAAATAGTTGATATAATGTGACAGGAATGGATATGATACAACATGCTAGCATGGAACTTACATGAACACCTTAGACAAGGAAGAACACAAAACACAAGACCAGCACATGCAAAGAATACATGGTTGTCAGCAAAACCACAAGAAACAATAAAAGAAAAAGATTTTGGAGACAAGAATAAGAATTTAAATTGAAGACAAAATCTTTCAAAGTTGATAAAAGGAGTGCTATGTAAATAACAGCAGTGAGCTATCTTTTTGTTTGCCAAATTTGTGTAACATTTGACCATTTTTGCATTAAAATATGACCACCTCCAACTCCCCACAAGCTTTTGATGTGAATATTAGATACACAGGTGGATGAATATGAGGAACCCCACATTTCATCATTAGGATTTTGACTATTATTTCGTTTAAAGATTTATGTTTTATCTCAGGAGAGCAGGAATCATTTAATACAAAAATTGGCTTTCTCTTTTCCAGATACATTTTTTAGCACCTTGGATATTTGATTAATTATCTATTTTTCATCAAATAATCAAAGCAGTTTTTTTTTGTTTATCATATATTCTTTCATGTTGCTCTTTAGGATGGCTAGTTCGCTCCATTCTGATAGCCTAACACAAGCATCCAAGAACAAGTGGCAAAATTAGAAGTTGATAGTCCAGGCTGTTGAAGTTTTCATGTATAATTGCTTCTCTAATGTCCCATTCATGTAAAACAACACCCCAGAGGAACTGTGAAGTCGACTGGTTATTTCAGTGAAAGGCATTGATGGCATGCCATGTGAAGACCATTGATTTCTATGCTAAAAGTCTTGTAAAAATAAAACAAAACAAACAAAAAAATCAAAAGACCTTTAAAAGATGTTTAAAAGCTGAATCTGATCTCTCTTGAAATTAACTTATATTCCAAGTCAAAGGAAAAAGTAGTCCTAATGAAGAATAGCAACTGCAAAATATCAAATGAGCAGAAGATAGACAATGGGAATGGTGTTATTTTAGCCTGAAAAGTTGAAAATTTTAGGAGGAAACAGTTTTAGGCAATGGGGAGCTGGCAACTAAATAAGAAACTATCATTGAAAATGATTATATCAAACAACAAGGCCCCTCTTACACAAAAGTCACAATGCATGATTAACATGGTTTGCCAATAGCTGGTTGGAGCAGTATTTGTATTCAATGAATGAATTGATAAGTTGTTTGATGGCGTTCAACTGATGATGATTAAAGAGCTTCAACAATATAAAAAACAATAAGAATAAAGAATCATGAAGAAAAAACAAAAAGGGAACCCAAAACCACAAAAAGATACAGATTGACAAAAACTAAAATCCAAATCAACACATGACATTTCATATAAACATTTGATTATGAACAAGTTCCTCAAAAGCATACATTTGTGCTGAGGGGATGCGATTTGCATCATCCTCTGCGGAAAAGTATTGCATCTAAGAGACTGAAAAAATCACAGCATCACTATCACTATCAAGTCAAACATAAGTCCAAAAGAACAACATGTGAAAACAAATAGGGTGTAATTACAGACATCAATAGAGCTAAAAATAGTCTTTAGATGCATCTAAAGTCTAAAGAAGACATCCCTTTATACCTACTGAATCAAAAGAACAAATTTTTAATTTCTTATTACCCACAAAACTTTATGTGGATCCTTATGAAAAATATTTCTTTGAGATTATAATTGTGTTGAAAATTCAAAATAATGTGATAGTTGGTGTTCTTTCAGATGGCTTACTATCATACAAAATTCAAAACCATCTGTCTTTCAGTACGACAACTTACTTTATGGCTCTGATGTGCTAGAGTTATCTCCAAAACATATAGACCCTTGTATTGTGTGGTCAGAGTATGAGATTCAATGTAGAGATATGATGTGATTATGAAATGAATACATGCCTGATCAGGAGCAGAAAATGATACAGTTCAATCCTTCTGTTTATTCATTACTGGTGTACATTCACTGTATTCACAGTAAAATGGTTTGACTGAACTATCCATTGGGTAATAAGAACAAACAAACGAAATGAAAAAAAAATATGAAATGATGAACCAATCATCAGTCCAACAATTGCTGCATTTTGAAGTTTCACTCTTTCTCTTACTCTGTCAACATTATTCATAACATCTTAAAACGCATATAATATCATCCAGGTTTCCACGAAGTAGCCAATACCACAAAAAAAAATTGTATATATTTGTAATTTTCCAAAAACCTGGATGATACTTCATGTTTGTATACAATGAATGTAACAAATAGATCATCACACCATGCACATCAATTTTCATTTCACTCTCTCAACATTTAATTTGTAAATTAATGCGTACTATCTATACTGAAGATAAACAACACCCAAGAAAAAATACCATAAGAAAAACATACAAATAAAAAAAACCAACAACTAAACATGAAACCGAAAAATATGTTTGGCTGCTCGGCTATTGATTTGTTCACAGAATATTTTTGTGGCCAGTGAAGTAGACACAAAAGATTCTTCAAGGATGATAAGGTCAATTGGACCATTCTGCTATTTTCCATTTGCCACTTTACGAAAAAGGCTATAAAGTGTTAGAGATCTGGAGTCTATGTTTCACACTTTCCCCCCAATGAAGGCAAACAACAATCATGGGCAATCATTGTATATATAGAATCAATAAATGGGATCTCCTCTCTTATATGAATATCAAACTGGGCAGTGAACTGTGAGAAAGAAATTTTGCATTTAGAATCAAAGATTAAGTCCTTAAATAGATTTTTTCATAACAAGATAACAATCAAATAATGTTTTCTTTGTGTTTTTATTATCATGAAATATTTTGACCCATTGTTGACAAATGGGTTCATTTATGAACCTATAGATAGTAAAACAGGCTATGAAAAGAAGTTTTGGAAAAAAAAACAACTCCCAAAACAAACCTGCAATCAAAATCTTAGATTGCTGCTAACTATGGATTTGCTCCCAGGGAGGGATATCTTTAAAACCAATGCAATGGAATATCTTTTTGAAATCTATAGACAATAGCTCTTTTAGAGAGGAAATAAGAGTTTAAAAGACCCCACCCCAAACACAATTAAAAAAAAAGATAATAAAAAACAACAACAAAAAAAAGTGGAAAACAATGTAAACAAGAAAAAGAAATAAAAAACCAACCAAACAAAACAAACTTCTGTCATGGAAGAGGCCATTTTCTATTTCAAACAAATTGGAGGGAAAATCAGACTTAAGCAGCAAAATACTTACCCTGCTAATAAAAATCTACTTTTTGGGTGTGGTGAAAGATAGTTAATCTTCTTAGAAACAACTGTTCAAATAAGTGCCAAAAGATAGGGACTATGTTTATGATGTCACTTGCCACTAGGAGATTTTGAATCCATAATGAAGCACAGCAAAAAGTGTTGCTTGCAAAGTGTGCGGTGGTATGTGCAACCCAAAACAGGTGATAGGAGTGCTCCAAAATGGTTACAGATTTCAAAAGACGTTTGATTTGATAGATCTCAAACTGATAAAAATCTCTCTTCACAGTAATCAGGAGGGTGGCAGAAAAATTGCTTGGCCAAGCCTTGGTGCTTTTGTTTTGTGCAATCAATCAAGAAAAGAATAAAGAAACTAAACATTAAAAAGAACAAAACAAATACAATAGATAGAAAAACTATACAGCATAATGTCTACAAAGAAAACAAGCAAGCCTACCCCGAAAAAAACCCCTAAAAAAACAACACAATCAACCCTATCCCCCCCTTCTCCTAATCATCAATCTTTTAAAATATGTTTATCTATATTCTTTCTTTATCTTCAGGTTATTAATCTAGATCTATATTCATATCAACTTTCAAAGCTACCACCCGGTCTCCAAATCAAATTTTCATGAATTAATTATCAATTTCCTAGTTTAGAAAAAAACATTTCTTTGCAGCTTTTCTTGTGACAAAACACTCCAAGACAACAGATTTGTTTCACAAAGCATAACAATTACAAAAAACAACCTTCATCCTCATTCACCAGCCTTCTTTTTAGATCAAACGCATTGTGCTCAAAGAACTCTTATCCCAGTTTGAAATCTTTTGGCACACAGTCCTTGCAATCAACAGTATCCTTTTCAGGCTATATGAAACCAATGCTACATAATTTTTTTGTAGAAAAAAATCCCCTAAAATCTTCTGAGCTAAAGTTTCCAGGCCAGTAGTTAAATAAGTGCAACATATTCATATATTTTTCATACAGATAGTAAAAATAGCAGAATCTTCTCACATGTCAATATCCTTGATCTGACTTGACTTGAATTTTAACACGTTCAGAGTAATAACAGCATTAAGACAAAATATTGTTCAGGTTAACTGCTTTCTTATGATCAAACAGGTGAAAAGTAGTAGGTTGTTTTAAATAAACATACAATTGATAAGAAAAAAGGCAACAGTTTCTTATAAGCAATTCAAGACGGTCAATAACATTCACGCTACACATTCAGAAAATAGAAACTCCAAATCTTTGGTTTCAAAACATGGCAAAATTAAGAACGCAAAAAAGAAACACATTTTGCTTTTAAGTCTTACAAAAATCCTCTTAAAATTAATTGTTCTTTACCTTTCATTATGAAGTGATCAGGTGCTCTTGTTCAAATCTATTTCCTCTTGATGAAGAAAAATAGTCCATATTTCTCAGCGATGAAATCCAAGAAATATATGATTTTAGCACAGATCGGTGACAAATCCAGAAAAGCCAAGTCTTGTAAAACTGAACATGCAGTTTGAACAAATGAGTTTGGATAAGGTACACATCACGAAGTTGAATGTTTTTCCACTTTGATTGAATGCACATCTTAATGAAAGAAAAAAGGATGAATTTCTCATTTCACAAACAGGAAAGAAATTACAACCTCTCAAAGTATGAGAGGTTTGCTCTCAAAGTATGAGAGGCTTGTCCATTCCTCAGGAATGCATATTAAAAAATGTCTGTTCAACGGCAAAAAGAAGAAATGTTATTGACAAATTGACACGATAATATGCCAGAATCATTTCAAAGGTGCATGGTGCGTAGAGGTGTTAGCTGCTTGCAATTCAATCCAAGTGACAGGCAAGGGCACAACAGTAGAAGGTGATGTGATAAACACTGTGTTTAAGCAAAAGTCTTAGTTAGCTATTAGCATTTGATTTTCTTCCTAGCAGCATTGTGGCATGATGACAGTGAGTCCAAGATCAAGTTTCCCGCTCCACAAAGTATGAAGCTCATTTATTGTGAACCAAGTGATAACTGACTTAAAGTGTGGGCTTGTAAAAATTAGTACCATATTCACTGGTATTTTGCAAGATTTAAATGAGACTATAAAATGGTAGATGAACAGTAAAGTTCTTTTTTCTCTCTGTCACAACTTTGTTCTTCATGTGTTTAAAAAAACCTTTTTGAGTTCCAAATTGTTTGTCTATATATTCAAAGAACTTTCATAACTCATTAAAGGTGATCATGTGATGAAAACAAAAATGGCCTCCAGGGTTCCGATGACAAGAAGCATGAGACAAAGAACTCAGCATTCTAGTTCCCGTCATGGCGCAGAACCCCTTGGCCAAAGAGTCAGATGTTTGGCAAGTGGTCAAAGCGCCCTCTAGGCTTAGCTGCTTGCTGATATTTTGGGTTGGGGACTGGGGAGGCAGCGTTTGTGCTGGTCAACTGGGGTAACGGTTGAAAGGGCTGCAAAAGAAAATAGAGAAAGAAAGAAATGAAAGAATCAATTGAAGAAATTCTAACAAACAGGGTGCAACATATTTTGGCTATATTTTCAAAACAAATGGCAGAGATTTGCAGAGAATATCGAAAAAAAAAAAAAAAAGGAGTAAAGAAAAAAAAGAAAAAGAAAAAAAGCCCTGTAAAGCTTTGAGAGTGTGCAGGGCATTTATGAAGGACAAAGAAACTTCATTTGCAAGTAGAAAAAATAGCAATGTAACACAGTTCAATTTCAGGATAGACTGTTTTCACTACATATTTAAGTGAAAGTAGTCAACATCAGGAAAGTTATCTCAGTTGAAGGCTGGCCAAAATCAAAAGTATGACCAAAGTAAGGAAGCAACCATTAAAATACAATATTCAGGTTAAGGAGGAAGCATAACTTGATGCGCTTACAGTCAAGGCTCTTGATTCATACTTATATGGAACAGAGAAAAAAAAACTGCAACCAATGACACTTACAGCTGGATAGTTGCTGGTTCGAGATTTGCTTTTTCTTATACTGGATTCCTGTTTGTTTTTGCCAAACTCCATTCCCATCTCCCGATTGATATCCATGTACGGATGCTGGATGAGTTGGGCACAGGTCATACGCTCTACTGGGTCCATCCTCACACAATTCTGAATGCGATATAAGAAGCATGATTCTATTGATATTGATAAGTAATTCACAACTGATAAAAAAAACTGTTGAAAGAGAATAAAGGATGAAACAAATCATTGAAGCTGAGATAAAAAGTTGATTTTTGTTATTATCAATATAGTCTGTTCACATTCACTGAAAAAAATGTGTTGAAAGAGGAATAAATAATGAAACATTGTCTAAAGCTCTACAGAATTATATGATTTTTACCTTTAAGATCAAAGTAATAGAAGGTGTAATTGATTATCAAAAATAAAGATAGAAGAGATCATCAAATTACTCTCTAATAAGGACATAATCAAGATTAAGTGTAAATAATTTTCTCCTCACCTGCAGGAAGTTCATGGCATTTGGTGACATGCCAGGAAATCTCTCCTCCAAGGGTTCCTGCAATTGGAGTAGACGGCAAATACTATCAAAATTATTGTTACCGAGAGGCTGGCTCAACTTGAAAAAAAAGGTTAAACTGATAATAAAATAAAGATTAAGTGGAAAACAAGAGAGGATATAAGGAGAAAGATGAAGACAAACAAAGAAAAGTTTACCACTCTCTTAAGTCATTAGGCATGAAATTCCTCACCAATATAATTGTTAGAAGCTTCATTGTTGAATCAATATAGATATTAAGAGTTTTCTAGTAAAGAGTAAAAGCAGCTTCATATCTAAAGACAAAAAGTCTTTGGAAACAAAAAAATTTTTTTACCATGTTTAATCATTTTGAGGTGTTCAGTACTGTATTCAGAGGGAAGTTTTGTTCATGTCATGAATGACTTTAACAAGTTAGGATCAATGACAACAATAACTGCATTTATTTACCATGATTAAAAAAAAAGTAATAAATAATTGGTCTTTTGTTTTAATGCCACTTTAACTGGTAGGTACA
>JAUEKY010296150.1:0-13461 GCA_031833965.1 Scyllaea pelagica | reverse complement strand
GTATTGAACTTGAACAATGATCGTTTATAGGTATGATCGAAACTAAACACTAAATGGCAATTGAGTTATAAATCTGCTACAGTTCCAGTAAGTTTCATTGATTTAATTTTTGTGTGTAGCCATATTATGTAGTGTGCTGTTTGATATTCATTGATAATGTTGTTTAACTACTTAAACAAAGACTTGTTTTCACACCAGCAAAACCATGCATTACTATTTGTGGACAACAAAAAAGCGAATTGTAAAAAAAGTTATAATTGCTCATCTTTTGTGGAAACAGTATCTGATACAGTATTTCACAAATAAAGAACAGAACAGCTTTTGTTGAAATAGCCTTAATAAATACAGAAAGGATCTTGCTTATAGTTAATTATAGAATTATGATAAAGAGCATGCAAACAAAAATCCCAATTTTCTTTAACACAAAAGCAAAAATCAAGTAATCTTTTCATACATCAAACAACTCTGGTAGATCTGTGCATAGTTCTTACTGCTGCCTCACTTATGGTATGTTACATTTTCATCATTTTCAATACTTTTAATACATTGTTCACAGGTGTAATAGAAAATAATTCTTTTTCATCAGTAATTGCAAAACTTGATTGAGGTAGTTTTAAGCCATTTCAATGAAGTAGAGACACTGGTGTGGCAAAATGAAATAGCTCAGAAAATTAATTTTCCTACAGAGCAAAGATAAAAATTCAAGAAAACAACGCTTTTTCCTTATTCTTTTACCATTATCCATGAACAAATACATCCATATAAAATCAATCATAAAATCACAAATACTGTTCCATATCCCATCACAGATATCTATATCTTGCGTCATTGAGCAGTAAAAAACATTTTTTGTTAATTGGCAATTTGAGAAAGGATAAAATCTAAAAATATCTGTATTTAAACATTTTAGGAAATACACACAGAAATATATTTCTAACAAATTATTTTCCATTGTATGTAAAGAAATAATAAAACACTTGAGTTATTGAGTAGTTAGATAAATATAAAATAGGATATAGCTAGACTTGGAAACGAATTCTATATGATGGATCTGATAATGCCAAAAATCTGTAATATTAATATTATGTACAAAATGATCACATTCTGATCAGTTTGAAACATTCAACTAAGTGCCAACTTTAGAGATATCCATGTGAAAACCCTTTTTATTTTCATCTTTAATTAAAACAAAATTCCTAGATCTTCATACTGCCTTAATTTCACTTTCTTACTCCCGACCATTCAGTATTACCTAAAAAAAGTAGAAAACTCTTTTAATGCATTATAAATAATTTGCATATTTTAAGCTGCTTACTTTGTCTGGTGTTTGACATACTGGAAAATGCTATGACTGGTTGGTCAGATGTTATTATAATGTAACTGGGTCAGATTGCTGAATGAGGCCTCTGTGTATCTCTGTGTGGCAGCACATTAACATGTCTAGAATGTTCCGCCTGTAACATGTATGACCTATATAAAAGTTGAAAAGGGCTGTTAAACAATAAATACTAACCTAAAAACGTTTTATATTATTCAGCTGTGAAGACTGTGTTAACAACCTCAGGGAATCCACGTTCATTTCATTTCATGAAATTGCAAGAGAATTTGGCAACATACAAAAATTAAACCCCAACCAAAATTACACAAAACCCTCTGAAATAAAGTGTTCACTATAGGGAAAGATACATCATGTTTCGAGTCATAGCAAATTAAAACTCATGAAAAAAAATCTGTGCAAATATCAAGGCACACCATTCTTATTGTATGACCAAATAGGACACTAAAGAAAACCTTAAGACCACAAATTTAGCCACGACTGGCAAAATATTCTAATTGTCATTGCACAAATAATCCATCACATATTTTACACATTAGTTTTCTTCAGTACCTTATAGTAATAGATGAGTTGTCTTCTTTAAATACCCAGACACATGAACGAGAATTAACCTTCTAGAAGAAGAGACAAAGGTGCATAAATGTTCGATTATAGAACAAAGTTTGGTTGAAAAGGGTGACAGAAAACAGTGATTTAGGTTGTTTTTTTATATATATGTTGTCAAAGGACTAACCTTTCAAGGAACACAAATCAGAGGCATATGAAAGCAGCCAACAGATCAAAACAGTCATGAGAAACTGCTAAGAGAAGTCAATTATCCATGATTCAACAACAGCTTCAATATTTGTCAATGTGCAACCTCAATAAAAGGACACCAATAAGATAAACAGACATTCCGAAAAAAAAAATGAGCCGAAAGTAATATCTTGTAAAGAATGTCAGATATGCTACAGCTTAATTAGTTTCTTTTATATAATTATAATGATGTACAGTGAGAATAAAAACCTTTTATTAGTCAATGTAGCCTCAATAACTGCCAGACACTTTATCTATTTTCACAATCCTCTTTTTTTAAAAAAAATCAAAATTGAAATAGAGTAAATCCCTTTTTTTTCTCAGACCCCATTGAATGAGAGTGCTGAAACCGATATAACAATGACATAACTATGTCTACTTTAGATTTTATAGGCTGGATTCTGTTCCATGATCTGATGAAACCTGACACACACAAAATAGAAAGAAGTGATATCTAGGGAACCTCGCACAAAAAGATTCTTGGGTAAAAAGGGCAATAAGCTGATAGGAAGAATGTTGCCACCCACAAGCCAAAGACTTCATTCTCCAAAAACTGCAAATGTTAATAAATACTTATCATTTAAATCAATCTATTACTACAGTACACGCCGGCTTTAAGCACGGTCATCGGGAGGAGGCCTAAGCGTGCTTGATGCCGAAGTAGATACTTTTATCAAGAGATTTCCAGTATCAAAGCTCTTAACTTGTTTCTCTTCATTTGTTTGTTATGATTGCAAAACACACCGTGATATTACGATGTCAGTTTTGATAGTTCTTAAATATTGTGCAAAATCGTTTGTAAGGTACTGTACCTAAGTGTCAGAAATGAAGTACTGCATAATATCTTATGTGATTAAATAAGAAAAAGACACATAGACTGCCGGTCGTGATAAAACACATTACTTAACACTGTGCTTACGATTGATCAACACAATACGATGCCACATTAATCTCCACATTTAACCCGTCTCGCGCATGATACTTAAACAGGTTAATTACAGTATGTTTAATAAAGACGGTGACTGGAGGAGATCGGTGGAAGGTAAAGCATCCTTGATACTCATTCAAGATGTAACGGGTGGAAGTCAGCGTGTGACACAGTCAGCCGGTGTACTCTTTGTGCAGTCGTTATTCCCCATCTACCCCTCCCCCCCTTCCATTTCTATGGTATCTATCTCCATCACCCTCTTTCTGCCCGCTCACAGTTGCAATGCCGCTTTTGTTATGAAACAGAGTGGGCAAAACCCCTCAGAATTGGCTACTGCCATGTAATAAAGTGTGCTTGAAACCGAAGTCACCGTGCTTAAAGGCATACAGTTTATATAGGAAAAATTCGGTAAGAGCGGTACTGCGTCCTTGAGTCCGGAGCGTGCTTGATGGCGGCGTGCTTGAAGCCGGCGTGTACTGTATTACATACCCCATCTTACATCAGACTTATGTCTGAATGGCACAAATTTCGATGCAGAAGATTTCAGTCGGATATAGCAATATGAACCTAAAGCAATAGAAATCTTAGTGAAAAAAAAAATTTTAAATGCAAAAATTAATGCGAACATATAGAAAAAAAAAATTGACTTTCATTCTTTCATATATGCCTGCGTAGATGACTGGTAGAAGAAGTAGAGTATCTCTTTCTATCTTCATCAGTAAACTAATTCTGGTACATCATTTATTGTTACTAAAAGTTTTCTTACTACATTAAATAAGCAAACATTTTGGACCCTCATCCACAGGTCTCTAGGTTTCCTGTCTACATGAGCATTGAGGCACCAGGAAATGGAGGGAGATTCACAACATTTCAGGTTAGCTGGCCTGATTGCACGCCTCAAGTCCAAACTCAAGAAAAAATCTTGTGGAGCAGAAAATGAGATCTAAGAGCTAACAGCAAGTCATTATGCAAAAGAATTCTTCAGCAGAAAAAAACAATAACACCAGATAAGCAACCAAAAGACAAAACCAAAAATTTAAACCTCATCAGCAACAAAGATGATACTGAGATATAGAAAATGACAATAATAAAACTAGCATTATAGCAGCATTAAAGTTTTTTGGTTCAAACATATTTTTTTTTCCGCAAACCCACCTCAGGGGCTGTATGCAGCAAATGTGATTTGTGTTAGCCCATAGTTTTTGCTTTTTAAAATTCTAGTGTGTGAACATTCATACCAACTTCAAAAGAGCTCTTGGGACATGAAAAAATCAGTGCAACGGAGTAAATAAAGTTTAAAAGAATTAATCAAGAATTAAAATTTATGATAATCCATCTTAATCTTACATTAAAACAAGTAAAAAAAACGTTAACAGTTAACAGGTATAATTACCTACACTTCATTCAATAACAATCTGTCTCGCCTCCACAGATCCTGATGGTCCCTGTTGAGTTCGAATGGACAAAGTGTGTAGCTTCTCAAATGTGTTAAAAAGAAGAATAGTTCATAGTTTTTCTAACTAGGCAAAGAAAAACCTTTCACGAAAAAAAAAAAACAAAAAAAAAACCCAAAACAAAAAAAAAAACAATTGCCAACAACAAAACAAATGAAAACTATTCACATCTATATATTCATGATTCAAATACCTGAAGCTAGGAGAAGATCTCTATCAAATGAGGTAATAGTATAAGTGCAGAAGAAAACAATCTGAATCCTTTCGATAGGTGAGCCATTTGATAATCTACAAAAATTGCTAGAGCTTGTACCAATGCTAGTTGATGCCATCTTTGAGGGTGGAGGATAAAACAATTGGTGTTAAGAAATTCCAGGTAGGAGCAATAAACAGGCAGTTAGTTGCTTATCACTCATACTATCAACTCTTTGTATCAATAATCTTTGTATGTAGGTAAATAACAACTTGACTATAAACATCATAAGAATCCCTTTTGTTTCATTTCACAGAAGTGTTGGAATGAAAAGATACTTACACTTTGGATGTATATTCAAGATTTTAAACAAGAATGACGATCACAATCTGGAGTCAACTTCTAGATCACAAGCACACAGACACAAGAAGTATGTCGGAAATGTATATCTGATATCAAATAAACAAGTTTGTTTCTTTAGATTTTCATCTGAAAGTAAAGAACAATTCAGGAGTAAGAGATTACTTATCACCTGTCTCACATAATGGTGAGATCAAGTAAGATATATAAACATACACGATGAAATGAATAAAATGCTTTGAAAGAAGAAAGACCTTCTATGCATCCAATTTTCCAGGAGGATATTTTATGAATTATCTGCTTTGTCACATGATTGCGTTGATGGAATCTGAAAAAAAAAGAAAGAAAAGATTGTTGAGAAAACAGACTGTAATTCTGTTAAGAATTATTTCATTTCATTTCATCATCCAGTACCCTTTTACCATAACAGTGTAGAGCCAACTCTAATTGAGATGTAATTTATTTGGATCATGCCATTAAGCCAAGCAGGTGATCAGATACTGTGACCTTTTGGGGGTTGTGGTAAGATTTCAATTTTGCCCAGAGAGCCGCCTTGCGGCCTACTCTTTACGATATCTAACTGCCAAGGTTTCTTTAACAAGCCCAAGGTGCACATGGGACCTCTGAATTAATCGTCCGTCTCAAATAGGACTAGGCTCTAGATCCCACCTACCAATGTTGTAGGGATAAGGGGAGTGGCATACAGGGTTTTTCTTGGGGTTTAAGCGATAAAAATCACTATGTGATTTTTGTCCCCTAGATGGACTCAAACCCGCATCACTTCGTTTCAGCGCCAGAGCCATGACCACTGAGCCACAAAAGGCCCCCGTTAAGTATAATCAATAAGGTAAATAGCCATTTCACTTAGCTAGTTGAAATTTTGCATCTTTATCTAAGCATCTGATTTCTAAAACATACTCGCTGCTACAGTGCAGCCTTTCTACAACAAACATTAGGTGTAACAAAATCCTATGCATAGTACCCAGATGTGTTCCTTATACATCAACAGTAATAAAAGATTCACACCCAATAATGATATTTCTGGAAAGCGACAACTTTTTTGACTCCCCATGATGTCTTTATAGAGAGGCTGTACTGTATTTGATAAGTTTCCATGGATTCAATCATTGGCCACTACTGAGATCACAAATGTGAGGTATGGACGAGTCACTGAAGTTTTGACTAACCATGTGAATGTTTAGGCCGCATCATCAATACATAAACTCCTACAAGTTATAAAAGATAACACAATACAAGAAGGATATCTCAAATTGGTCAGCCAAAATCATGAATTAGAATTTGAAGCATTGAACCATTGAAACAACAGATCTTGCATATGAAAGGGGATTCCCTCTCAATTCCAATGTCTGTCCATTCATTTGTTATCAAACTGTTATGAATAATTTGATTGTATAGATCTTTTCAATCAAGTTAAACTTAAGACCGATGGGACCAAAAGCTTAGATAAGAATAAGACCAGTTGGGATATCAATGCCTGGATCATCATAAGAGTCTTAATTACTAGACCAAGTTAAACAAACTTTCATAAGCCAAATTTGATCTCTAAGAGATTCTGATACCTTTATATTCTTTTCAATAAGTAACTTACAGCATCAACTATTTTTCCCCTTATAACAAATAAAGTTGTCTGTAGTGGCTAAGCAGCGTTCCTTTGTAGATAAGACTGCAAGTCCAATCTCAGGCTACATTAAAATTTTGTTTGACCTCTCTAGCTGTACATCTAAATGAGTATTTTCTTTGAGCCACTCAAGAGTGGACACAGTGGGCTAGCCACCTGCTTGTCTTAATCTCTTGGCTCAGAGTTTTCCTGACTTTTGTTTGCTATCAGATCGGGTTTGTAGTTTTGACCCATTCTGGTGTCAAACATTATGTCGGGTCCCTACACTACCCATTGGGCGGTACAAAAGGGAACCTGATAACTAACAAATAAAGGGGAAAAAAGCTAATGGCTAAATAAATTGCCATGGTAGGAGAGCAACGATTGCTGGCGTCACTGGCTCACTTGATAGAGTACCTGCCTTGGAACCAGTAAGTTATGGGCTTAATCCACGGCCGTGTCAAAACTAACACCAAAACTAAGCTATCTAGCAGCCAAGCCCTCTCTGACATGTGGCATAATTGAAGCAGGCCGTGGAAAGATTGATTGCCACGGTGTCAATATACAGTGAACACGTACTGAAATTGAGTTTTATTTCAGTTTAAACATATTTAGATGAGAAATACATAGTTCCTTGTCTTAACATAGAATAAATAAGCAGCCAAATACATTTTTTTATTCTTTTCAATTTAGACATTTTTGGTTTAAATGTTTTTTTCCTATACTGTGGTCGGGTGACATCAGTGTATCTTTCACTCATCACCAAACATCAATATGTTAACTTTTCTTTGACTTTGATACAGTCTATTTTTCATAGAATTAAAACGTTTGTCCAATATAAGTGTTGACAACAACATTTTGATTGTCTGTGGGTCCTGTTCACACCTCTTAGCCTTTCTTGCCCTCCTGTTCCGTGTCCTCCAACCGCTGGGCAACTGCAGCCACCAAAGCTGCCCCTAAACCACTGCCATCTTTGGAGATCCGGAACTTAAACTGCAATAGACACCAAATACAAACTATCAATTCTAACTTGTGAAAACTCCCGGCAAAGATTACAAAACAGTGACAGTTAGAAGGTGGGAAAAAACAAACAGTAAAGAGACAGTCAGAATAAAACTGAAATTTAGTGAAA
Source organism: Scyllaea pelagica (assembly GCA_031833965.1). Taxonomy (NCBI): domain Eukaryota; kingdom Metazoa; phylum Mollusca; class Gastropoda; order Nudibranchia; family Scyllaeidae; genus Scyllaea; species Scyllaea pelagica. The sequence goes on along the minus strand of JAUEKY010296150.1, from coordinate 5,645 downwards.
AACCTTTCATTGATTGTGCGACTAGATTTGGAAGCAATAGCAATTTCAGAACTAAAGATAGCATTATCAATATAATTCAACTTTCAAAAGCCACTTTAAAAAATATTTTGTTGAATAAGCAATTTCAAGATGGTTTATATCTTTTGATTTATTTTATTGTAGTATTATTCTTTTTTTCATCTCCATTGATGATTTGAAACTTTAGTGTTTTGTTTTATTTGACACTGATATAGATAAAAACCCTGGTGAGAACTGGGCAGTATAAATATCAATTGTATTTATTATCATTTATTATTAAAACATATAGACAAAACTCGAAATCAGATATCAATTTACATCTAAAATCTTGAAACAATTAGCTATACACATGATTCTTATCATTCACCTGAAAGAAGAGAAACTGATTCAAATGTCTTCCTGTTGAGCAAAATGTTAAATATGAATATCTATCTTCTTTTCAACAGTATGCCCAAATTGCAAATTCATAAGATATCTCCATTACTATCTACCTCCAAAAGAAACAATACTCTTACAGAAACAATAATATGAAAATGACAAGTAAAAGATGTTTTAAGAATATCAGGAAAAAAACTTTTCCATATCCTGTATTGTCCTGACTTGGACTGGCCTCTACAGAGAAATATGTTCATTCCCTCAAATCATTTCAATATCATATTGGAGAGGGAGCCAATGGACAAAAAGTATAATAATGATGATAAAAAAAATCTGTGTATGCTCCACTTGCTGGTCCATAACTTCTTTTTCCTACACTTCTTCTTCTTGTATCATTTGAATGGTGGAGAATAACACTTTGTACCATGCAATTAAAATCGATATCAGGAAATCTAAAACTAATATCTGAATAACAACCAAAAATAGAATATTGCCCATGACTATACAAAGGGGGATGCTTAAAAGACTGACAACCTGGTAACCATCTAAACAAAGTATTGTATAAAATGTATACCTTGCTTCTCTTTTCATTGCTGTTTTTTGCGCTTGTGTTTGCTTAATGGGAACAAAAAAAAAAGTAAATATAGGGGGAAATCTAACACAGCTTTACTTGCAAAAGAAACAAAGGTGAGATGGCTGAGTGGATAAGGACCTCGCTCAATCGAGAAATGAACAGTACAATACAGGTTTAATCCCCACTCTGGGCCAAAAAGAATTTGTTTTGTTTTTTTCTTGAGCAAGAAAATGAAACCCCATTGCTCGCTTTGTCAATCAATGCTATACTGCAGCTGATGCCTTGGACAATCTAGTTTTTCCTTGGATTTGATCCCAAATAAAAATCCCCCCCTGGAGAAAAATAAAGGAAATTTTTTTTAACACCACCAACAGCTTAGAGCTACGACCATCTCCTCCACACAAATCCGACTTAAATGCCTTGCTCCTGCATTCCGATAACGAATGGAAGGCATAGTCATGGGGGGATTACCTTGATCCCCGGATTGAGTAGCGTGGGCACCTTCTCCATCATCAGGTTGTGAAAGCGGGGATGGAAGCGGTACAGGGAGCCGTCCACACCGACAGTCACCTCGTCACGGTCCAGCTTGTTTAGTAAGCAAGCCACCCCTGGAGAGAGAAATGGAAAAATTGCCCAGTGCAAGGAAAGTCCACTCTGAGTTTTTGGTCTCTTAAACAGTGACTTCATTAGCATTTGGCAAATTGGAGATAAACGTTTTGAAAAAATTGCCCACTGCAAATAAAGTCCACTCTGAGTTTTTGGTCTCTTAAACAGTGACTTCATTAGCATTTGGCCAATTTGGGACAACATTTTCAAACAGATCAGAGATTATCCACTAAATATTCCCAAAGCTCTTCCCTAGGAGCCCCAAATCCTCACAAATATTCTTTGTAAAATTCATTCATTCAAATGCTGAGGGTCTTTATATGGATATGATCTTTCACAATACACATTGAATTGAATTCACAAGTAAGTAAAATGCGCTTTCCCCTCCCTCCTCTCTCTCTCTCTCTCTCTCTCTCTCTCTCTGTTTCTCTCTCTCTCTCTCTCTCTCTCACTCTCACTCTCTCTCTGTCTCCCCCCCCCCTTCCCCCACCCCCAGGTTAAAGAAAACAAACCTCTTTGCATCTTTTAAAATGAAGCATGGAATACAAAGGCAATTCATTTTGTACGTAATCTAGATAAGCAAAAAGAAAAACCCAACAAAAAACAAAAAAAAAACAACAAAAAAACAACCCCACAACAAAACAGAATTCAATTGCAACACTAATTTAAGTCACAGCTAAAAATGTACAGGAGTATCTGAAGATGAAGATAAGTTTTAAAGAAATCTTTATATTTCCATCAAATTTAAGCATATTATCGCCTGTCCAGTCAGGATTTTACACAGTGCAACTTTCAAGTACATCAGGAGAGTATCATTGAAGTATTATTGATTGAAAAAAATTTTTGATAGCATTACAAAGCCTTCGCTGACAGGCAATAGCTAAAAAAATGAAATGCCGCCTTACCCGCAGAGGCTAGATATGCCGCCCTTTCTGACACTAAATCACAAACATGACGCACCAGTTTACAGTCATGTTCTGTGTAGTCAGATATCTCAAATTCTTCCAATATCTTTTTGGTTGCTGTGAACTCACTTGTATCATCTCTGTACAAACATGAGAATCAAGGAAAGATTTAGTTCTGGTGCAGTATGAAAAATTAATAATTCAAACATTATTAGATCACCATAGAGTTTTTAAATCTTACTTTAGAATAACATGAAAAGTGTAAAGATGGTAAAAAAATAAATGGTAAATGATAGAAAAATTACATAAAGAAACTAAAAAGAAGAGTGAACAGACATCATAAAGCAGAAAGATTTTAAATATTTTCTGAGGTAAAAACCAAGGTTTACTTACCCTTCTATCTCTGACACGTATTTTGAATAGAATCTCCCAATTTCCGACAACACAGCTGATTCCTTGCCACCAAACAGGAGGTTATTTTCCTGAAGTTTCACAAGGACCAGACGAGCAATCTCCCCCATGTACATCCCACCAATCATCTTTTCGTACCTGAAAATAAAATGAAGGTTATGATTAATCAAAATATGGAAACAAACCTACTTGGTTGAAAGAAGAAAACAAATGCCTAGAGATCACGAGTGTCACTTGATACCTGCCAAAAGATATATGTTTCAAGACAAAAACCTGAAACATGAAAATACTCGCAGTATGGGTATAGGTGCACCAGTGTCAAGTTGGCTTCACATCTTTTTTCAAATCTGAACTCCATGGCTACTCAAACATTTTCAAAGAAGCATCCCATACAATATACACATAAATTCATTACAATTAGTAATTTTCAAAGTAATAAATTCCACTTGGTATATTTTTCCTTTTTTCTGGTGCAGCAAGACAAAAATTATTTTCATCCACTAATAAAAAAAATGTCATCCCTTATCCGGCTCTTGTACATAGGTGACAATGTATCCTGATGTGAAATGTATGTATAAATCCTGCAACCACATTGCTCCGAGGGGAAAATCAACAGAGACATTTTCCACTGTTTCTTCTTAACATCTACAAAGTGAAACCCAAAATGCATATGATGTAATTACATCTGCTCCGTGGGATTGACAGATCGATCATCGATGATTTTGTCAAACTCTGTCTGGAAAAACTGTAGGTTTCCGTTGTTCCCAAAAGCTCCCCATTCCAGGTTGAGCATCAGCTGTGAAATAGCAAAGGATCTCACGGGTTACTTCTTCAATAGAAGCTTAAAAACAAATTTAGATGAAAAAAGAAGGGTTAGCAAGAGAATATGTGAAACTTAATAAAAATTCTATAGCAATATCTACTCAACATACTAAAATCGCTTTCCAAGGGGTCCAAAGGGGTCCAAAGCCAAAAGCGACATGTAAAAAATGGGACAAGACCTGCAGCCTGTAAGGCACTTGTGTTCTATTTTTGTTGCCTGGGACATTGCTGTTAATGGTCAGATATTGATTTACAACTGAGTGGAGTGGGAAATATGAGAGTACAGAGGTCCTGCCAAGGACGCCACTTTGTACTGTTGCGGACAGGAATGGAACCAGCAACCTGAGCAGCACATCCCCAAGTCCCAGACAACTACCATTCTGCGTACTACAAAGCAAATTTTGTTATAGGGCAGCATTATGTATGCTTCATCTTCTACAACTAAAATGGGTTGAAAATCTTCCATTTCCTTTCTTAAAAATCTTAAGAATACTTTTCATATCATTGTCATGTGAATGTAACAAATACTAATATCAACACCTAGTGACAAGAGATTTCAACTTCAAGAAAGCTTCTCATCATAGAAATGATTTTCAATAATTTCAAGTGAAAAATCAAAGATAAAGAATAGTAAACTGAACCTTGTTTTTGAAAATAGATTTCAAAAGTTTTCATGACGACATTAGTAATTTGGTCACTTGCACAAGAAGACAGCTTATCAGCTTGACCCCAGTACCTAGACGTTTATGATTAGACACAGGCAGCATTATGCGGTTGATTGGGATTCCGAGCTAACCCAAAGTTTGAAGTGTTCCTCTAGCAAATAAAAAGTCTCAGATTCCATGCCTAGCCATGTATGACCAAGGTGACAATGACTTCTTGGGAGAGACTCTTCACAAGCTCATTACATCCCCGGAGTTAGGTGACAAATGGTACCAACAGCTACTGTAGACAGGGTAGTGGTCTGTAGTAAACTCAATATCCCACCGGAAAAAAGCTGACAGATTTCTACTTAAAATTGTTCACATCTTGTTTTACAAGCAAGGAGTTATACATTGAGTCCAGAGTCCACATGTCTCTAAAGGCCTTGCAAACTTACAACTTTTGACAATGAAAAATTCATGTGTTTACATATCTAACCATCGCATCCAGTTACATCGCAGATGCAATTGAGCTCATATTTTGAGGGCCCAAAAGCTCCTTGCTCCAAGGTGAGCATCAGCTCAGAAAAATCAAAGGATCTCATGGGTTATTTCTTCTATTAAGTTTTAAAAAAGGAAATGATAAGATGGAAAAATAAGAGGCAGCAACGAGTAAGTAAATCTCTGTGAAAACTTCAATCATGCATGTGAATTAACAGTCAAATTTTGTTACATGGAGACATGAACTCCTGCAACCATTACAAAAACCCACCTTCAATAGTTTCCATCCCCTTCATTAAAAATCGTTCACATCAATAATGTGTATAGTGTACATGTAACAATAAAGAGATTTCAAATTCTAGCAGTGGTGTAATGTAAAGACATTTCGTTTCTTGATGACAACATCGTTTTCAATACTGTCAAAGTAAGAATAAAAAAAAAGAGATAGTTCATGCTATTTCAAAGTACATTCTACAAGTTGTCATGAGGGATTCGCGTGTTTATTTAACCATTGTATCCAATTAAATCAAAGATGTCACTTCACTTACATTTTGTGGGCCCTCCATCTCTCCCTCCCATGTTTTTACATTGGGGAGTTTCTCTATGTAGCAAGAGTTTGAGCCAGTGCCTGAATGAAAAGAACACATAAAAAAGAAAGAAAACCATGTACTTTGTATCATAATAAGCAGATGTAAAGAAAATTGATGGATGGAGAGAGAGAGAGAGAGAGAGAGAGAGAGAGAGAGAGAGAGAGAGAGAGAGAGATCAATATAAAAAAAAAACACTCTATAT
>JAUEKY010296040.1:2500-13464 GCA_031833965.1 Scyllaea pelagica | reverse complement strand
TCTCTCTCTCTCTCTCTCTCTCTCTCTCTCTCTCTCTCTCTCTCTCTCTCTCTCTCCCTCTCTCTCTCTCTCTCTCTTTCTCTCCTCTCCCTCTCTCTCTGCTTCTCCCCTTGTCTCTCTTTCTCAATGTTTTTGATATATGAAAAATTCATCTCTCGAATAAAAAATTGACATCTTTGTCACTCTACCAGGGGTCAGTACATTGACTATGAGGATGGAGACTTTGATGTGCCCACGGTCAAGGACAGAGAGTGGATTGAGAATAACTTTAACTTTGATGATGTGTGTAAGGGCATGTTGACCTTGTTCACTGTGTCAACCTTTGAAGGTTGGCCTGGGTGAGTACCAGCCAAGCTCCTGGCCCATTTACACAGTTGTGCTTCCTGCTTATGTGATCTTAAGGCCTTGTGATCTGATTTATTTTTATTGTATGTATATCGTGTCATGTTATGTGTTGAGTGCTGTATCAATGATTGTTTCTATTCGACATTGTAAAGCGCTCTGAGCTTATAAGGAAAGAGCGCTCAACAAATACAATTATTATTATTATTATAATTATTATTATTATTATTATTATTATTATTATTATTATTATTTTTCATTATTATTATTATTATTATTATTTAGCTAAGGACATGACTGCAAGTAAAAGGAGGATCAAAACTAAAACAACTTAAGAAATTCATCCCAATACAATAGCATATTCCTTTGTCGAACATAAATATTCCAAGTGAAGTGCTATATTTCATTTCAGATTTTTGGAGTAACTGGTTTTACTGTTGTTCTTCAATATAATTCGTTCACTCTTTTTAATGATGGTGATCAATTGCACAATGGGAAAAGTTGAAAGAATCATCGCAATAATTTTTAGATATGACAGTAACCGTTAAGAAACTTGCATGTTCAATGTGTGGCTGTCTGGATGTGTTTTCTGTCTGACAATCTCTGATAATATTTTAATATTCCAAAACTGTTTTGATTTCTAGTGCAGGTTTCAATGCATCTCTGATAAATTTCCTCAGATATATTGTAGGATTGTGACTGATATGGAATGATTTTCCACAATCCTTCTGATAAAAAAATAGCAAAACAAAACAATATCATAAGTAATATCAGCTAGGCATATATCTTTGTTACAGTATGTATTTGATTGTTTTTTTTTATTAATCTTCGCAATGAATTATATGAAATATATATTCCATTTACTTCCATATTGTTTTTTATATAATCATCGAGATTAATTATATGAATTATATATTCCATTTCCTTCCCTCAGCTTGCTGTACAAGTCCATTGACTCCCATACAGAGGGTATGGGTCCCATCCAGAACTATCAGCCAGCGGTGGCCATCTTCTACTTTATCTTCATCATTGTCATTGCCTTCTTCATGATGAACATCTTCGTTGGTTTTGTCATCGTCACCTTCCAGAATGAGGGAGAGCAGGAATACAAAAACTGTGAACTGGACAAAAACCAGGTCTGTCTTAGGAATTGGTTGAGTAATAAGGGCGTTCAAAGTTTTAACTTAAGGTCAAACCCCATTGGAATTATGTTCATGTTTCCTTTTAAAAAAAAAAGAAAATTAAGATTTACCTTATCTCTCTCTCCCTCCCTCCCTAAAAAACCAGTCCATCTTAGGAATTGGTTGAGTAATAAGGGTGTTCAAAGTTATAACTTAAGGTCAAACCTCATTGAACAATGTTCATGTTCATGTTTCTTTTTAAAAAAGAAAATCAATGTTTACCTTATTAATCTCTCTCTCCCACCCTCTCTCTCCCTATTCCTCCTATCACTCTCCCTCCCTCTCTCTCCCTATTCCTCCTATCTCTCTCCCTCCCTCTCTCTCTCTCTCTATCCTCCCTCTCTCTATCTCTCTCTTTTTCACACACACACACACATGCACACACATACACACACACACACATTCATCAGTGGAAGACTGTTATCAATCATTGTTCACCCTACTTGCCAGTCTGAATGCATGGTTTTGATGTCCAGGTTTGAATAAGTTGGTGATGCATTTTTTATTCTTGTGATGAAACAAGACATTAAATTTCTTATCGAGAAAGATCTATCCTATCAAGTCATATGGATTTTTGTTCTTTGCAGCGCAAGTGTATAGAGTTTGCCTTAAAAGTGAAGCCTGTGCGTCGTTACATCCCCAAGGCGAGGTGGCAGTACAAGATCTGGTGGTTTGTCACGTCCCAGGCCTTTGAGTACGGCATCTTCGTGTTGATTCTGATGAACACCTTTGCCTTGGCCATGAAGGTGTTGTATTGTCTGATGTCAACATCGCCATAATATTCATTCCAGATTTTTTTTGTGTTGCCTTAAAGTTTTACTTTTATTTCAATTTATTTAATCTTTTTTTTTTCTGTCCTGTTTGAAACACCATTGTAAGGAGGAACAGAATTCAAGAATATGAAGTTTGAGTCATTTTCATGTGTATTATATCAATTAAAAGAGTTGCATTAACACAACTATACGTTATTACTCAGTCTTCTTGCAGTATTTCCTTTCAGACATCTGCATATTTTGAGTCTGAAATTTTTTTTCCTTCATGTTGTTGTTTTTCAGTATTATGGCCAGAGCACAAGTTACTCGGATGCCTTGGATTACCTCAATGTTATATTCACGGGTGTATTTACCTTTGAGTTTATCCTTAAACTGGCAGCTTTCAGATTTAAGGTAAGTTTCACCTAAGATTCTATCATCAAAGTCAAGAAAACCTGCAGTATGGTAGAAGTTATGGAATTATTTTTATACTTCAGGCTGGGACAACATTGTGAATGGTCAGAAACATGTAGAGAGTTTTTGACTGGATTGACTGGATCTGAGCTTCCAACCTCACTATGACTCAACCACAACACTAATCTGGAACTAGGCCAACACGTTGACCGCTGAGCCTTTTCACACCACTCATTGTTGATTGTGGGGTGTTTTGATAATTTGGTCTGATGCCTCTCTCACCAATCCGTTTGCATAATTCATGTACAAGATTTTTGCCAACTTTTGTCTCCCTACATTTGGCTGCCTTTTTATGTTCTTTTGGCTCTTTATCAAGGGTCTTCTTGTACCATGAAACAGTCAAAGTATGCAAAGCTTGAGTCACAACAGACATTAGATTGTTTGACATGACTATTTTCAAATGTGGTCTTTTACTGTAGAGTGTTAATACATTTTGTTTGTAAGGTAATGTTTCATCCCTTTTTCAAACTGTTTCATCAGAACTACTTTGGGGATGCCTGGAATGTGTTTGATTTCATCATCGTCTTGGGTAGCTTCATCGACATTATCTACTCTGAAGTCAGCGTAAGTATTATGATATATTTCAACTTCTATCTCTCGTTTTTTAACGACAAATTTATAATGTTGTTTGTATACAAAGGTTTTTAGCTTCTCTGTTCCACTGACAAAACATTCACCCTGTATTATTCTTCAATTTTTTTTTTTTTTTGCAGGACTTCTCTAAAAATTGTTTGGTTGTTGGTGAAATGCTGCATTTCGTGTTAGGAGTTTTTCATCCATGAAAGATAGTCTTTGTTTGGATTTGTCTTTCATGAGGTTGTCATGCCGTGCATACGCTATATCCATATCTATTTTGGAAACTCAGCACAATGTTTGTCATGAAGCAATCCTTTCAATGTAGATATTTTCCGGCGCTATGTTATTTGTCTTGTGTTTGAATTTATATATTTTCGTGTCATATTATGATTAACATTTTAAAGCAAGTAACTGTGGTGCTAATGTTTTATTGATGTTAAAAATCTTATTTCTTTTTCATCCCCAACATATTGCCCCCTTATTATTTCAGTGGCTGCTAGGTGTTGGGTTTTGTCTGTTCTTACATTTCTTAAAACTCATGATAAACTTGTAAAGGTGTTTATCATTCTCCATCCCCATACAATGTAGCTTAAACATTTCATGTATACCACTAAACTTCCTTTTTGTCATTCGGTGAATAACATAATGTGTAACATGTCATTGTTTTCAGCCATTTGCCTTATTGGTACTAACCAATTTGAAAATCATGCAATAATTAAAACTAGCTTGTTTTGAAATTATCTGGCAATGTCTTGTGGACCAACTAAACCAATCCTCCTTCTCCTCCTCATTATTCATGCCCTCTGGTGCTTCTTTCCAGGAAACCAAGGTTATTCATTGGCCTTATTTTTACATATCATATCATTATAACCCCCATGTATCCTATCACTATGCCAGGTGGTGGCTCGGCACCAATGGCTGGAGTTATCCCCTCCCCCCTCGCTTTGCCTTTGATAACAAATCCATGGCAGCCAATTTATTATTGTTGCCATGCTGTGTTTTTTGCTTCTTCTCCGTTCATTGTGATGACAAGTAAATGCTTTACATAGCTTTGCCAGTTTACATGAAAGTTGTGCTTTCTTAACAGAGCTTTGCTTCTACATGTCCAAAACCTCAAGCAGTACCTTTGTGACACAGTTTTGATAAAACTTTTGGAGGAGTGTACAAGTCAACACTTTTAATTACAAATTACAAATGCTTTGCTAATGTAGAATATTATATGCTGGTTAAGGAATAGTTTGCTTTCTATGTTATGTTCATCCCATTCCTATGTTTGATCCATGTGGCAATGATTTTACCAACCATTTAATGCCATGTCAATTGGACATTCTTTTTATTAAGAGCTGATCATTCACAAGTATGTCGCTGTAAAATTAAAAAAAGTGCTTGACCAGACAGAGACAACTTAAATCAGATAAATTGTTAGAGTCTGTATCCACCATTACTTTCTGTTATTGAATAATAGCACATGTCATTCATGTGTCATATCTTTTAAGCTGTCAAACTGATTGTTCATGGATTGAAAAGAAAAGATGCAAGAACAAAACTATGAACAGATCCGGTCAAGGATGGTTCATAATATGTTTGTTAAAAACGTACGGCAAGCTTTTTTTTGAGTACTTCCTATTGTCAGCATTAGATTAGATTATTTCTTCTAAGTTCTTGAAGCGAAAGAGAAGCTACACACAAAAAGTTGATTTATACCTCTTTTTGTTTTACATTGATTTATAGAGTTAATAGTATTTTATTCACTCTCGTTGATTAATGGCTTTTGTGTAGTCCTGAATTTAGACTCCTTGTGCTCTAGTATATGATTTTAGTTGCTGTAAAAGCACACAAAAAGCATAAGTGGTCCTTTACATATCTCATCAGTGAGGAAAAATCAGATGCAGTTATTTCATATCCATTCTTAGGTCAAATGAACACTTAATGGGCCAAAGAACCTCATATGAAGCATGTGATTTCCACATCATTTATTTGGCTATTGCATTTGGACTGAAGAGATTAGAAATGAATTTTCCAATATCATCAATCCCAAGATCGTTGAGTACTGGAAATCTCAACAATAAAGCTAGGAGAAGAAATCCTAGATCTTTGCTTTACCGTTTTTGTATGATGCATTCAACAATCCCAGGACCTCTAAGGAATACTTTAGCTTTTTATGCATACCCAAGTGTCGGAGGTCATGATGAGAGGAGCAGTATATAATATTGTCTTTGTATGCTTACCCTGCTGTCAGAGGTCATGACGAAAGGAGCACTATAGCCTTTGTATTCTTACCCAGCTGTCAGAGGTCCTGATGAGAGGCACACTATAGCCTCTGTATGCAAACCCAGCTGTTAAAGGTCCTGATAAGAGGAGCACTGTAGTCTTTGTGTGCTTACCCTGATGTCAGAGGTCCTGATGAAAGGAGCACTATCGTCTTTATTGCTTACCCAGCTGTCAGAGGATATGAAATGAGTACAATAGCCTTCGTTTTACGTTCATATTAGCTAAAAATGTATAAGAAAAGAAACTGATCCTGTATTGAGAACCACAAAGCTTTATTGTGCATAGAATCAAGATTAAAACCAGAGTCAAGGAGAAAAATGCCTTTGAACAAGTTCACTTCAAACAAGTTTATTATCCTATTTATGAGTTTGAATACACAGAGAAACCATCCAGACGTAATGTCTATGATGAGTACCATCTAATGGAAAACAAAGCTGCAACGCATTTTTTTTCTGGCAACACTAGGAGGGAGTGTTTTGCAGAAGAAAGTCATGCTGCTGACAGTTTGAGGCGCTTTTATGGAGCACTGAGTACCAAGAAGAGAACATAGTTGTGATACTAGAACTATCTCTCCTGTGGAAAATATACTGTCCAAAGTTTCAGCCAGTTATACATTTGATATGTGACCCAGTAGAACCTCTGCAATGTTTTACCCATTATCCTCCTGCCCTCTGCTTCGTTCTTGCTGTGTGATCATCAACTGTGTCTGAAATCAGACATTATATTGATCTTGTAAAGATTGTTTGTGTTCCTATTCATTTATCTTTTTAAAGGCAATGTTTTCTCCCATTATACTCTTTGATTTATTAGAGTTAGGAGTTTGATTCATCAAGGAATTGTGTGTGTGTTGCTAGTTGAATTATATAGGCAGCTGTCGCAATGTTTTTCCTTTATTTAGAGATTGAGTCATCAAGAAATTTGTGTGTATGTTGTTAGTTGAATTATATAGTGAGCTGTCGCAATGCTTTTCCATAATTTTGTCTGAAAAGATATTTTATTCAATCTTTTTAATGAGACATTAAAATTCCCTCTCTAGAATGATTGAAAACTAAGTACTGATTTCTTTAATACACTGAAAGATCTTCAAAGATAACCAGTTATTTGATAACTCTGATAATTGTAATCTGAGATAAAAGCAAAATGTTCATTATGTTTTTAGTCAAATTTGATCCATAGAATTTATTGCAATATTTCATCACTTCTACTCCTCATTGCAGAAATATGTTTACCATCAGGTTTGTGCACCCAAAGTAAAGGGAAATTTGGAGTTGAATGCAAAGCAAATATGCAACAAGAGAATTAACAGGAAAGAATTGGGCAGAACAACTAGCAAGGGAAAAAAAGAGATAAGGGTTGTTTTTTTCTGAGGATGAGATAAAAACATAATATTATGAACAATTGGAATAGAAATGAGAAATTATGAAGCCACACCCAGCTTTGTGCGGTGAAATACAAAGACAAGATTAAATATCGTCATCAAAATTTTAAGTACAAAATTACCCATTCATTGTCAGCATGCCCTTTGATGAGAAGTGTATTATGCAAAGATTTCAAGGTTGAATATTGTCAGTTTTGAGGGCCTCAAGGTACAGAGAAGATGATAAATAAGAGACAATGATACAATGGGTTGTAGAAATCATCAGGAAAAAGCCCCTTTGCAGAACAGTTTTTAAAAAAATGTGGCTTAATGAAAAAAAAGTAATAGTTTTGCATTGTTTTTGCATTGAAAAAGAGTATGAATTAAAACTTTCTGTATTGAAATAAGACTCTCTGTAATGGTTGAGCTCAACTAGATTCTCTCAGTTGTTTTCTGCTAGTGATATTATCTGGCAAAGGAAACCAAGGGTCTTTGGTCAGCATGGCTTGCTGTGCTAGTTTGAGTACTGTCGGAAAAATTTCTTTAGTCTATCTTCATTTAGGTAGCACACTTTCTTGGAGTGGTTTTCCTCAATCACTCTACCCCCTTTTGTCTCTCTCTCTCTCTCTCTCTCTCTCTCTCTCTCTCTCTCTCTCTCTCTCTCTCTCTTGATATCTCTCGTTGGATCTTTCTAGATTTTCTAATTAGAATAAGATATGTAGGTCTTTAACCCTTCAAATTTCTTTGTGGTGTTGACTTGCTAGGTTTTAGCAGGGTTGTTTTTCCTTTAGCTGATAATCAGAATTCATCTTTGATATGATGCTTTCTTTTTTAAAATGCTGCTGTTAATGAGATTTGATTTACGGAGTATATTAGTGTTAGTGCATTTTTTTAAAGTTGCTCTCTTGTGTATCAAGTTTCTATGTGAAACTAAAAACTTTATGATACTAGCTGCCTTTTCTGCCATATACCCTTAGAATATGTTTCTAGTGATGCTAACATGGCTGGAATATTATGTTTATTTGGAGTGTCAATGTAATCCTTTTCTGTTCTCTCTTTTTTCTTTGCTTTCATTTTATTGGTTTTGGGTGGGGTAGGGGGGGGGGGACTTTTCCCTTTAGTCAATGAATGTGAGCCGCATGTGTGAGACCACTAGTTGCGTGTACAAACCTTAGAAACTTATGCTAGGCTTACTAATCATATGATTTTACACTGGGTTCAGATTAGAACATATGCTGAGTGGATGTGGCACAGTGTACACAAACATACACACACAACACATACACACACACACAAACACATACACACACTTACTCTTACACACATAAACATGTTGTAGTTGCTTTGCGGTGGAAGGAAGTGTTTCTCATAGTAATATTTGTACCAACTTGTACTTTTCTGTTGATGGATAAAGAATATGAGGGACCATTTTTAACAATATCTCCGCAGCTTGTCAAAAGTTTTTGATATGAAGATATGTTGGGGTTATTTTTCCTCTTTTGTTTTTGATGTCACCCCTGTGTAAACTGTATGATGTTATCATGTTAATGCTTACATTTTAATACAGGTTCTCACTCCATGTATGATTAAAGTTGAATCTAGTATACTTACTCAACTTCATTCAAAACAATCTTATGTTTGAGTTACTTTCCTTTTGCTCTGCATTTCATACAAATCATTTTAATTAAGACATACTTATGGCACTAAAATCTTATTAAGAATATAAGTTTAAGTTAGATTGATTTTAATTGGACTTTTTGAACACACATCTTTAAACACACGAGCATTGTACATTCTCTCAGCTTGAATTGACTCATTCTCGTTAATTCCTATTCACTTGATTTCTATCTCTCATGGTTTTGTCTATGTGTCATCACCAAGTTTTAAGTATCTCCTATTGTTAATATAATTCTTTTCCCTCTGAAAAAAGCTTGGGAATTGTGTGTATTGTTTTCCTTTGTAGCTAAAAGGAAATCAGGTTGAAATTGGAACACATTTGTGGGGTAGAAAAAAAACTACAATACTGGTACAATACAAAATCCGTTAAGGGTTGATGCTATCAGATAACAATTAAGATGTATGTCAAAATGTTTATACAAATTACACCCTAATACAATGATCAACAGAATCTTTGAACCCCTGCTCTGGTGTTGTTTAATTTGACCAAAACGGAATTTGCCTCAGGATCCTCCTCCTCTTTCAAAACCTTTACTTCAGAGATTCCAAGAAAAATCATACAAGTTTAGGAAGGTTTAACGAGCCTGACCTCCTAGATATTGTTGTGTTGTCTTTTAATCCATCTCTGTCTTGCCACATGTCACAGTTTATGCATACTTGCTTGTGTTTTTGACACGTCACTTGTACACAGTCGCACATTTTAATTCAAATGACATTTCCATTTTTGCACTGGTCCATTTTGCATCAATTTCAAATGCCTATCCACGCACTCTTTACACCGTGATTGCTGGCTATTTGCTAGTTGCTTACATATGATGTGATATTATTTTCCATTTGTGTTGGAAAATTGATTTGTTAGCATTTGGTTTTACTAATGCATTTACCACATTTTCTTCTTCATCACTTTTTCATCTCTTAACATTTCTTTGGGCAAACACTCTATGCACTTTTCTAAAATGGTTGATAGAATGCATACACAGTACATGTACCTCTGATGTTTTTAACACATTCTTTTCTGTTTGGATAGTATTTTTTTTTCATAACTTTGATTTCATTATATTTTATATTTTGTTGTGTATAAACTCTCTGACATAAACTGCTTTTAGTTCTCTCATTTGACACCCTCAAATTATTTTCCTTTATTATTACACATAACTTGATCTGAAATGGCTTTACCATTTATTTGTTTTAGGGGGTGGGGAGTATATCAATTATGTTTTAAGTGCTATTTCTTCTTTTTCTTATTTGTTTGATCAAATTTTCAAAGAGAAAAGAATTGACCCATTGCTCTGATATGCTGATTTATTTGCTGTCATGTATGTTTTTTTTTCTCTCCTTTTACTTGCGGCCGTGTGCTCTTCCCCACTTCTAATATCCCGTTGCTACTCATGCATAGCGAACAGAGGTTGGTTGTTCATTAACATTCATTCTACCATCTCCTAACCTCCCCCTACCCCCTGTCCCTTGCCCCCTGGAGTCCCCCTGTCTCTCCCATCTGCTCAGTACTGTTTGTCTTAGTTGCGATTAAACTGGCTGTCTGCATCTATTCCATCCTGTGTTATCCAGCTTTTCAATAACCTGCGTTCCATTCCATCCAGTTGCCTGTCTGGCCTCCTGCATGCTGTATGTATCACCCCGCCCAGGCCCCGCCCCCAATCCCTTGGACGTACATGCGAAAAGACATAAGCATGTCAAATAGGAATAGCTGTAATAACCAATAATCATTGTTAGGCTCTTAAATTTGAAATAGAATTGATTTTCCCTCCTTTTTAGGTAATCTCAGTGTATTCTATAATACCATCCACTCTTTGTTCAGACATCAGAGCTAGCATTTTCCATCAGCTTTTCTCTGCTAGCCACGAAGAAGATAATATTAATATACAAAGCAGGATCAGTGTGGAGTTTAATTTATGATTTTTTCCAAAGATAACTCTGATAATACCTGAACGGAGTGGCTCTGAACCATAAATGAGACTGCTACAATTGATATTCTAAATCTTCAGAAGCAAGATAATTAGCTTTTTGTTTTGCTTTTTAAATTATTTTCAGTCTCTTTAGAAATATAAGCAGGCAGTGCTTGAGAATCCAGTTCGTTCTATCAATGATACATACAGGGTTTTGCTGGCACTGTGAACAGGGTAATCTGAGTTGAAGAAGAACTTGCAAAGAACTGATATGTTTAAAAGAAAAGATATTATTGATTATGATAGGTGTAATCATATTTATGTTATTCCTGTCAAAACATTGCCGTTTTTAGGGGGGGATGGCATTTTTTTTTCCTGCAATGAAGTATCCTAATCATAGAGCTTTTCATTGTCGTCGTTGAGGAGCTCT
>JAUEKY010295928.1:1476-20508 GCA_031833965.1 Scyllaea pelagica | reverse complement strand
TCTCTCTCTCTCTCTCTCTCTCTCTCTCTCTCTCTCTCTCTCTCTCTCTCTCTCTGTCTCTGTCTCTCTCTCTCTCTGTCTCTCTCTCTCTCTCTGTCTCTCTCTCTCTCTCTCTCTTTCTCTCTCTCTCTCTCCCTCTCTCTCTTCCGCTGTGTATGGATATCGTAAACTTTCTAATCAGGAGAATTTCTCTGTGGTAGATTGAATCTATCATCAAAATATTGTAAGACATTTCACTTATGTTTTGAAATTTGTTCATTATAGAATTTTGAATGTCCTCTCAATACGGCTATCGTACTCACAGTCTTCTTCCTTGTTTGTTCAAACCCAAACAGGACCTCAACAAGCATCTTTGTCCTAAGACTGGGGAGCAATGTAAAGCCAGAGGAACAGGAAACACTGATTGTGGAACTTTGCCAAGAGAGTTAAATCTTGACGTTTTAGCAACAAAATGGTATCGACCTTTGAACCTCCAGTCACTTGTGGCGACCATGCAGCAGGAAAAAGCAAATTCTGTCAGACTTTGTTTTGGGAATACATCCACAGGTGACTGAAAAAACAACAAAGAAAAAAAAACTAATTTAAATCTACCAGGCAATTAATTCTTAGAAATTAATTGCAGTACTCACCTTATGCTATATTTTTTTGGGGTGTGATTTCTTTCCCATTTCTTATGCTCCTATTTTCTTTGCTTTTTTTTAAAGTTTTTGTTGTTGGTTTGTTTGTTTTTTTGTACTTTTGTTATCAATAAACGCAAATGAGGAACTCACACTTTATAAATAGATATCAGGTTTGGTATGTACACATTTGTGTCTTTTCCATTCCTTATTCATTGAAAGCTTCTTAGAAGCTGGTATGAATGTGTATGTCAATGTCATGTGGTTGATATATTTTTCAACATTATAAAAGATCTACCAGGCATCAGTTTAGGGATGTGGACAATGCCCCAGTATCAAAACCAACAGTGCTGGCAGTGCCATTTTCATCATGAAAATAACAAAAGACATTGGTGTACTGTAGATAGTGCATTTATTATTCAAGTGTGATAATCTCTTCAATCCCCTTTTTGTAACAGGAAAAATGCAGTAATTTTCAATTAAATTGATTTTGATTATTTTTCTTTTCTTTAATCTCTGAATGCCTTGTGCATTTAAATAAAAATTATTAGTGGCTCAGCATCAATTCTTGACTCATTAAAAATTGTTCATCTTTATATATAGAGTCAGTCCAGTTTATAATTTTCTACTCAATTATCTTCCACCTTCCATCTATAGGCATTTTCAAGCATGAGGGACCATATGATGCCTATATTGACTTGAGGGCTGTCTCCGAGTTGTACACATACAAAGTAAGTGTCTCCTAATCTTGTTTGTCGCTTGTTTTTCTCTTTTTTTTTTTTTTTTTATTCTCTTTTCTTGTTCATGCCTTTTTTTCCATTTTGTTTTATTTCTTATATTGGTTCGGTGTTTATTTGTTTTTGCTTTTTTTTCTATTTCTGTTTTTGTTTTTTTTTTGTTGTTTAGTTTTATTATCATCTTTAACATCTAAAAATTGTAGGAAAAGGTCATATGTTGTGAAATGTGATCGTTATATACTTGTAAGTTTTATGTACAATCTATGATTTTTTTTTTTGTGTTTTTAGCATGTTGACCTAAATGTGAAATATAAGATAAAAATGAAAATGAAATAAAAAAGAATGAATCATATTTAATATTGCTGGGGTAATAACCCAAAAGCAAAATAATGCCCTGGTTACTAGGACGTTTCCGGTTCAATGCATGACCAAGAAAACCCCATGGAAGAACTCTTTCTCATGATTTCTATGTCTTGTTTTATCAAGGATATCAATCAAATTTGAGGTTTGCTTGACAACAAGCTTTGCCATTGCTGCCATTTGCATTTGCTGCACTATTTGTTTGGTGCTTTAAATTTTTACCTTCGACATAATCTTAAGGTTAAGAGGACAGTGAAGACCTTGGCAAGTGGGATATTCTCAGTTTCATTAATCATTAATCCTTTTTTTTTATTTTCCCTTTTACAGGAAAACCCAAGCAGTGTCCAATTTGGTGCTGGCACTACATTAACCAAGCTTCTAGATCACATGGAGATTCTGAAAAGCAAGGCTGGTTATCACTACTGTGAGGGAATTGCTCGGCATCTCAAAGTTGTCGCTAGTGTATTGGTCAGGAATGTGAGTTTACTGAATTAGTGATTAGAGAAACAACTATAAAAACGGCTCAGTGTTTTGCAATATTAATTGATATCTATCTAACCTTGTCCTATTTGAAAAATTGTAGTATTTCTTCTCCATTCTTTCTAAAATTGTTTCTCATCTTTTTGTTTTGTTTCATTTTAATAAGCAAACCTTTATTCAGCTTCCCTTATTGCTTCTCAAAATTTGCATTGAAATTATTTTATTGCAGTTTTTATTTATAAGCAGGAGTGGAAAAAAAAAGAATTGTTTGTCTCTTTTAAATCATGAAAATGTTAGAGGGATTTATCATCCTTAATGTAGGCACAGTATTAAGAAAGGAATAAAATTCTATTGTTATCAAACAGATTTTTTTTTCAATTTTATCTGACCAATAATCCCACAGGGCAGTAAGCTGATAAACTTAAAGAAACATTAATTTCACATCAGCAAGAAGTTAAAAGATTGAATTAGTTGACATTATGCTACTCAAATGTTGTAATATTGGAGAAAGATTTAGATTTGTTTGTATTACATTTGTCATTTAAAGGCAGGATGCATTGCTGGTAACCTGATGATCAAGCATGCTCACCCTGAGTTCCCCTCAGATATTTTCACAATGATGGAAGGTGTTGGAGCACAAGTCGAAATCATTGGTAGGAAGCTATGCTTGATTATTTTGAAAAATGAATAAATGAAAAGATAAACGAATAGATACATAGAAGAAAAAATAAGTGGATGATATTGACCCCCTACCCTTTTCTTTCCCTATTTTTAAGGCCCCAAACTGGTGATAATTTTGGCAAGATCTCTGAGTTCCATTTCTTTTAGCTTTGTAAAGCTGCTTTGGTGAACAAAATTTTAAAAGTATTGTGTTGTGAACCATTCCCTCTAAAATATATCAACAGTGATATGACATCAACCCTGATTTTGCATTCTAATTTTTATTTTTATTTTTGAATTTCTTGCAGACAGCACAGACTCCTCCTTGAACAAAGTGAGCCTCTTGGAATTTCTGACACAGGTAGATATGGCTGGCAAAGTGATTGTGTCTATTGAAATACCACAGTGGAAGGCCAATGAAAATTATAGGTCATACAAGATCACACCACGCTGGCAGGTGAGGAAGCTATTATGTTATAATAAATTAAACCATTTGATTATTGCATAGATGACATTAATCAGTAGAATTCCTGTGATAGTGAAGTAACTTTCTCATTTGTAATAAAAAAGAAAGAGTGCAAGTGCTGGAGCTAACTTTTAAGAATATTTGTATCTACATACACAAGTTTTGCAAGATCAACAAATTTCTTTGTAGTATATTTAGGCAAGGAGGTATAAATGCATTTCATTTAAGATCATAATGGAAATAATGTATATAGAAACCTTCTCCATTTGCTCTCCATATGGAAAAAACAAAAATGGAACCTCTCTCCATTTATTGCTTGCACAGAATGATCCAAGCCCTGTCTTTTTAGATATCTAGTGAAAAAATCTTAAAACTGCTGCAATTCTGTATGTTTTATAAAAATTTGTATTTTGTAAACTTCATCTTCATTTTTCACTAAGATTTTTTTCTGTCATTATAATCATGTGATTTTAAAACTCAATTGTCTTTTACAAAGTGTTGGGGTTTTTTGGGGGGTCTTGATTTCCAGAATGCACATGCCTATGTGAATGCTGCTTTCAAGATTTCTCTTGACAGCAGTAACAAAGTTGTTGATCAGCCCCGTATTGTAATGGGAGGAATCAGCCCAACCATGGTAAGCAAAAACCGTAATCCTATTATGCCCTCAAACTCATTGCTTAATATTATATCACAATACAACATTAATTTAGTGCTAATGATAGGCCTCTCCTGACCTTTTATACACCATCTACTTTATGAAATGCTCTTTAATTCGGTATTTCCCAAAGAATGGAGGCTCTATGTGCTAAAAGTTCTTCCATGGTTTATTACCAAATTCACAGCTCTTATTTATACTTTTTATAGCTATGAAACAAATAAATTATGATTGCTCCTGCCAACTTGAGAAAGAGTATATAGAAACACATTAAAGAGTTCAAATACTTGCATTACCCTTTGATACGCTTACCTACAACACCCTATGTAAAATATAGGAAATTCATAACAAGCTATTTAAAATACTCCCCACTAGACTGTAAGATAATTCACAATGATATATGACTATATTCCCCAGGTACATGATGTATGACTATCAACATTTTGAATTAATTGCCTATGTGTCTTTCAATAATTTCATATTATCACCTTGTTGAATTTATATTCAAGATTTTTTACATAAAAAATAACTGCCCTTGTTTTATTTATAACTTACATAATATACTTTTATTTCTCTGCATTTGGATAATAATTTTGTTTCATTTTGCAGGTGCATGCATCAAATACAGAAACCTTTTTGGCGGGAAAAACACTTCGTGATGACACTATCAGGGGTAGAGTGCCTATAGATTTTTCTATTTTCACAAGATTTTTATTTTGTATCAGTAGCTAATAATAATTTAGAGCTGTTTTGGTTACATTTTTCTTTTTCGCTATTTGTAGCTTTTTACAGTTTGCAATATTTGGTATTTGGATATGGTATGTTATCTGTCATTTGAAATTGTGACTATCTCTTTTTTTATTATTATTATCAATTTCTGAGGCTATTTTGAATAAGTCATTTTATCATGGGAGAATAACTATTGCTTTTGCTTTTTAAAATATATAATCCATAAGTTATCTAGCATCCTCAGGGGTAGGATAAAATTGAAAGACTCATATTTTAAAATTCACTATGATGTTGTTTCTGTTGTTAATGCCTTTTTGCAGTGAACTGTGCACTGTTAATAGCACAAAGCGCAGGTCTACTCACTATAATGATCCTAAAGATCATTCTTTATATGAAAAGATTTTCTTAACTCCAGGCTATAAAAATATTTTTCCATTTAATGGTGGTCTTTCTATTGTTCACTTTTAATTTTTATATCTTAATATTGTTTTCATTCAACACTGTACTTCTTGGTTTATGATCTGTGTGCTTCTAAAAGAATGAAAGAAAATCAAGCAAATCTTTTTTTATTTCAACAGATGCTGTCAAAGTTCTTGCTGGTGAGTTGCAACCCACAACAAAGCCCCTGATCTCCTCAGCCAAATACAGGAAGGAATTGGCAACCCATCTCTTGTACAAGGTTTGTAAAGTTCTTGTCTTTGCTTTTTATCAAAGTAAGTCATGAAATTTTACGCATCAGAAGATATCTACTTTATAATGTCTACAATACATTGCACATAGAATGCTTCATTGCTATTTCTGTAACTGGTTTTTGCGGGGATGGGGATGTTACCCCTATGCCCAGTCCCCAGACCTGGACTGGTTTTGGAGGTTTGTTCCTAGATAAGTTGCTTTACATAAAAACAGACAATATTAACCTAGGATTAGTGATAACCTTTTCTAGCCTTTTATACCCCATTTGATTTTATGAATGGTTCTCTCTCTCCTTTAGACAGAACTATCTATGAATAATCATAGCTTTTGTTTGATCCTGTGACTCACTGCAAGTGTTTGATATCTGTCTCCTCCAGTAGAAGTCATATGGAAAATTTTTTAAAGGGGCACCAGAAACAATATTTGTACAGCTCATGAAAAATTTTCTACATTTGAATTATGCATCCTCCAATTCTTCTGAATATGAAGGATGGAAGTCAAAGGCTATTTAGTAATCGTTTTCATTTCAGTATCTTTTCATTGTTGCCTCTTCTTACGCTTTATCCTACAGACCCTACTGGAAATCTACAGTCTTACTCCTGCCAAACTTCAAAGTGGCGGCAAAAGTATGGAGAGACCATTGTCATCTGGACTGGAAACCATTCAACAGAAACCAAGTGAATTTCCAGTGACTGAAGCTCTGCCAAAGAAAACAGCCACATATCAAGTAAGTGTTTTTAACACCACCAAGAACAAAAGCCTTCTAATGTGACAGTTTTAACTGAATATTTCAATAATTTGCACAACTGAAAAAATAACCCTCAGAAAGGATGATCATGATATTGAGCTTTCATTACTGTTGCTTGATATTGTTAACCTAATATAGCATTCTAAGATATTTTTTTATTCATTTTATGGCACATAAGTGTGTGTAGAGGTTTTTTGAATTGAAAATGTGATGTGTAATGATTAAAAGTTGTGTTTGATGATAAATATAGTTTATTCTGTTGTAAATAAGGGATGTACCCATATCAAAATCATAATAATTGGGTAGCCAGACAATGAGCTTGCTACTCTGCTTGTTCTATTCTTATTTCAATTCTTAGTGGTGAGGTAGTCTAGTCACTTTATCAACATTTCAAGATGGAGATTTGGTTTCATTGTCCTGTTATATATGATTTTCTATACATAACTGTTCAAAGACTTTTAGAATAATTATTATTTTTCTAGTGAATTTCTTCACTCTTTGCATGGTGTCTTTATTCAAGGCTGGGCTATTTCAGCTTTTTCTGTTCACATCAACAACAAAAAATTGAAAATTCCTGATGTTTAAGAGCTACTCCATATTAATAAAGGATTACCACATTAGCTCTAGAGAGATAATGAAAAAGGATGAGTGTTTACACCTGATAAACAAACTGCTGATAAGGGAAGGGGAGTCCTACAGAGAGGAATAGCAAGAGAGAAAATTGCTCATTACTCACTGAAAGCATGAAAAATAGACTGTGGAAGAAAGCAAAATACAAAAGGGAGGGAATTGATTAGTCTGGCTACATCATGCAATTTTTCTGGAAATTTTTGGATAAGCATTTACAGAAATAAAAAAGAAACAATTTAGACAATAAAGAAAAATTAAACAAATGGAACAGGCTAATAAGAAGAACTATCCCTTTGCTATATTACCTGGATGAAATATTTGGTAGGAATGATTATATCTTGTCTTGTCTTTTATATCTTTTTGAACTTTAGATACTTTATTCAGTTAATTAGTCGCAGTTTCATATCTTGACAAATTGTTGCTTCTTATCTCATCAGTAACCCTACTGAAATAGTTAATAGGTAATTATCTTTAGATATTCTTGTTCAACATTTTTTGCTGGTTATTTTATTCCTGTGCAACATTACAGACATCTGGAGAAGCAGAGTACATCAATGATATCCCACAATACAAACAAGAGCTGGCTGCAGCTATGGTGGTGTCATCTGTTGGTATTGGTACCATCAAAGAAGTGAACATAGATGACGCACTGGTGAGTAAGTGGGATGAAAAACAAACAATTCTTAGAGAAGCAAAAAAACATGGTTTGTCCAGGAAAAAAATTGTGTTTTTCCTTTACTAATCTGCTTCTGTGAATGAGACATATAAAAAGTAGTCCCTCAATTATATTCTATTATGGAAAAAAAAAATTGGATTGAAGGAAAGAAATAGTTTTTAAAGCTGTCATTCTTGTTATATGTTAGCATAGAAAATTGTTTTTTTTCTGAATACGTTGACAAGTTCGTTATGACAAATCTTGAGATGATTTTAGTTTTGTAACAGATTTCCTTCATGTTTTGTTAAAAAAGAATTTGCTTGGGTTTATTCTCATCAATTTTATTAGACTTTTTTGTGGTTCATTAAGAGTAGTTAAATACTTAATACATTTTAAGCTTTAATTCAATGGTCTTTGTTTTCTTAACTTAATGTTTTATAATCAGATTTATCATGAGGATAATTCATCCTGTGTCGGTGAACGGTTTGAAGCATAGATCCATATCATCCTCCATATTTTGCATGTAAACGAGAAAAGCAAGTGATAACAAAGACCTATCTATTAAACGTGAATGGCTTTGCAAGTTCTGGACTGTTCACACTTTTTCATCTCTAGGCTGTCCCAGGTGTTGTCAGATATGTTTCTGCTGCTGATATACCTGCAGGTGGCGTTAACAATGCTTATGGCCAGACTGTCTTGTTTGTGGATTTGGTTGAAGAGGTAAGAGATGAGATTAGATGTCAGTGAAAAGGTTTTACTCAGTCAAGTAAAAGCATTTAGCATTTAACAAAAATAGTGATTAAAAAAGGAAAAATTACTAGTGAAGTTAAAAGCGTCGGATGGGAAAGGCAAAATCAGCTTTCTAAAACACAAAAGGCACAAGACCTCAGAAATAATTTTTAAAATCATGGGAGCAGTCAAAATGTAGTCTCTAAGTAGAATGCTCTGTATCTTTCCGACAGACAAAAAGAGATAAATGAGGGTGTTCTCAAAGGCAGAGATAGGAAAATAAAGTGAGAATGTTAAAAATACCACAAGCAAAATTGTTAGGTCATGTGATGAGGAGAGAAGGATTAGAAAAACTGAGTGGGACAGTAAAGTTAGATGGAAAAAGAGTCTCTGGAAAACAAAGAGCTAAAATGATATTCCCTGACCAACTGGCTGAGAAAAAATGAAAATAGCAACATCATCAGTGCGACAAAAAAACCCAAAAAGATAAATAAAGAGAAGAGTGGCGAGCCATAAACGCTAACACTACCATGCATGGCACAAGATGATGATGACATGATGCAAACATCTTTAATGTAACTTTTAACCACATCAGTTCATGATTTTTCAGTAACAACTCTTAAGAATTATTTTGTTTCCTCAGAGTTTAATGACTTTAATTCAAACATGAATATTATAGCCTTATAAATCAAGTTGATTTCCAGATAAACTTGAGTTTTTATCTTTTTTCAAAGCTTGCTTTAATTGATTCAGAAAAGAGAAATTTATTGCATTCTTTTGTAGGTGTTTGCAACCAAAGAGGTGAATTTTGCTGGCAGATTGATCGGACTGGTTCTGGCAGGTAATAACTATGCCTGCATAACTAATTTGCCCACTTAGTAAATATAAAAGGACTTTGATATTGAAAAATCTAAGCAAGATTAAACTTTGTATGTCTTGAAATTGCAAAATAAAAGAAAATTTGTAATGATGAAAATTCATACAAAAGGCTATGTCAATCGACTGAGATTTCACATGAAAATGAATCAATAGTGTATCAGGATTTTTATTTTATTTATCATATGTTTTGAATTATCATTACTATTGAGCAAAAGCTCCCATGACAAATCTTTGAAGTCTTTCCATCAAGTGATCCTCTTGTCATATGTTTCTTTTTGTTCATATTATCTTTGTCATGGTTATTTTGTCATAGAGTCTGAAAGTGCAGCACAAGAAGGAGCAAGAAAGGTGAAAGTCACTTATGAAAATGTGCAAACTCCTATTGTTACCATTGAAGATGCCATTGCAAAGAACACTGTCTTCGCAGACAAAAACCTGGAAAAGAACATTGGAGACACTACAGGTCTTTGCAACTATTTTCTCTTTCCTGTTTGAAAAAAAAAAAGAAAATTCTCATCTGAATCATGCTGTAAAATTGGAATTGAATGATTATGCATATTGATTGTAATGTGTAAGAAATTTTCACACTGTTGTAGTTTATGCATTGAATGGTTTCTTTCAAAATCTGGTGTCTTCCTGTCTGAAAACAGAGCTGCTAAGTAGACCTTGAATGTAACCAAATTTGTTTTCACTTGCTTTTTTTTTTTCTTTTATTACATCAACAAACCACATAATTAAAGAAAAAGATAAAGGAAACTATTATTTGTTGTTGCTGTTTTGTTTTTTTTAATTGGTTTTCTCTTTTTTCTGTTTTTTCTTTTATTTTGTTTCTTTATCTTTTTACAAGTTAATTTATCTATATTTTGTGAATTTGGTCTCAATATGTTTCATTTTCTAATCTTACTTTTACAGTCCTTCATGAACAGTCAGCAAACAATAAGAAAAAAAAACTGATTTGAAAAATAATGCAACTATTTTTCTTTGTGCACACGTACTAACTTGTTCTATTATTAACTTTTAGGACTCCTATCTATTGTTTTTTAATTCAGAGGCTCTGAAGAATGCATCCACCATTGTGCAGGGTGAGGTTGTGTTAAGGACACAAGCTCACTTTTATATGGAAAACCAAGTAAGAGCTATTAATGCTATGACACTTGAATTCAATCGTAATCAAATAACGGAAACAAGATTATAGGCTATTTCCTTTGTATGCTCTCAAAAATATTCAACCAAAATATGAATGATCATCACTTACTGAGAGGGACAACTTAGTGAATTTATTTGTGGATAGAGGGTCAGGACGTTGGAATAAATGACATAGTAGGCCGTTTGATCACATTTAATCTATCCTTTTATTTTTCATCAGTCATTTATTTTTCTATTTCTATTCTTCATAGCTAAGCTATCAGGCTAATGTTAGTTTAATGGCCTTCTTTTTGTGACACAAGTGTATGATATTGATGTGTATGTTTTGTGGGTTTTTATTATGCATTTAGCCTGTAATCATCCTGATTTTTTAATGTTGAGTGCATTGAGCCTAGCCCTTTCATGGTAAAGTGCTCTATAGATACTCTATATGAATATCATTATTTCTACATGCCATCAATTTGCATTGTTCATCTGTATATATTCTCATTCTCTACATTCAAACACCTTTCAACAGGTTGCTCTTGCTGTGCCATCTGAGGAGGGAATCAACATTTACAGCACAGCTCAGTGGAGTGATCATGTTCAAATCACTGTTGCACAAGTCCTTGGCAAACCCATGAACTAGTCAGTAACTAGACTTGATTGTATCATTGTATTTTGTACTTTGTGAAAATGTAACTGCAATATTCCATTGATGAAAAAAAAAAATTTATAAATTCAATGGTGAACCCTTCTCAGTGTATAATTTGTTCATGTTTACTGAGAAAACCAGGGTGTATTTCTGCTGTTTCAAAATGAAAGGCAGTTACCAACATATCATGTAATCTACCAAAGGTATCATTATCTCAGTTGATGTGGGGTTTATCTTTATCCCAATGCTCCTTTTAAGATACATCAAGAGTGTAAAATCAGTCATTTTTGTCCATTGGAGGTAAAAGAATGTGTTTGCCTCAACATTGGCAAAATGGGAGCCGCAACCAACCTGCAGCTACTGTCTTCCCTATTAAAATGCAGAATTAATTACAAGCCTATATTTTCTGGGTTTTCAGAATAAAGCCTATTCTCAAATGTGTTATGAAATTTATGAAATACTAAGCTGGGCTTAACAATTTATTCTATCACCATGAGAAAAAATCTATATGTTATTCATATTCATCATGCAATGATATCGCCTTTCATCTTAATTCAAAAGAAGTTTTCTTTACAGAGACTAACTACTTTGGTATTTTATTTTCAGTGTCAATGTTAGTGTACCTAGACTTGGAGGTGGTTTTGGAGGAAAAACAACCAATGCAGCGGGTATTTCATCTGCTGCTGCTGTTGCAGCCGAAGCCGTAGGAAGGTAACAGGATGAAAAGTATAAACTTACCTTTACTTATTCTTATTGCACTGACACCATAACTTTTGTGATCATCAGAAGTCAACTTAATTGTAGTCAATTAAATCAGGATTTTATAACTTGCAGCAAAAGCTTCAGGAATGTGTGATGATGAGAAATATAAGCTCACTTTTTCTTTTCCCCAAGACACTACAACCATAAGTATTGTCATCATCTGAATTCAGCTAAATTGTTATCAACCAGATCTTGATTCTATGGTTGTGGATCAAGGCTGAATGGTAAACCTATAATCAGTCCTTTGCTCCAAGTCTTGAATTGCAAGCAGCACAATGTACTAAAGGCACAACACAGTTCTTATTGCCTTTATGCTCACCTTTTCTTGTTTAACCCAAAATAGAAAAATCTGCATCACGAGGCTAACTTGAGATCCATATTTAAGATAATGATGTTGTCATTTTGGAAAATCATCTCTAACTCGGTGGAAAACAATCATAGCTTTCTGTTGCTGGGGAATCTGTTGTATTTTTGACTTCTTGCTACACCTACATGGTGTGTTGCAATTATAGATCTGCTGTTTCAAAATGAAAGGCAGTAACTGCAGGCCGATTGTGGTGCCCAGCAGGGAGGGGGGAGGGGGAGAGAGGTAAAGCATGGCCAGTTACTAAGTAAGCTTGAAAAATCTGAAGGTGATTTTTAAGCAAAAAAGTCCTGTTCTTCCCCTCTCCCTTCCCCCCCCCCCCCCTCATATTTTCCTACTCGTCAGAATAAAATCTATTTCCTAGCATCATATAGACTTTGAGACTTTGAAATTTTCTTTGAAGTTTGTGAAGCTTAAGCTAGCTTATCACTCTTTCTTGCATTTTGAATTGAATTTTAAAAAATTTTTTAGTCAACATGCGTATTAGAAATGTTTGTTTACACAACTCTTCATCAGACCTGTCCGCCTGAATGTTGATCTATCCAGTAATATGAAGTACAGCGGCAAGCGATTTGGCATCAAAGCCATGTACAAGGCAGGCTGTGACTCTCAAGGAAAGCTGCTGGTTAGTTATGATTGTCCTATTTCTAATGATTAATTTTTCATTTCTTGTATAGTAATTGGCCTCAGTCAGTTTTTCTGCTCTAAAAAGAAACTGTCAAACATTACCATCTTTTAAGAAGCATTATTACACTGTCCTTTTCTGTTTTCTACATATTTAGATTAGTTTTTGCATGTCAGCTTTATAATTTGATTTGTTTTTTAGGGCGTCTTTATTTTAGAATAGCATGTTGTATGTCTTCACATATGGCATGAAGTAGTATAGTATTGCTCGGTTTGGTACAGTGTTGTATAGTTGGTTTAGTGTGATATGATGTGAGGTATTATGGTACACTGTGACATGATGAAATATGTGGAAGCATAATAAAGCATTATATGGTCTAGCATGTTCTAGTAAGAGAAAATATGAGCAAATAAGTTATTGGATTTTACAAACACATTTGTACTTCTTTGTTCAGCTAGATTGTATCGATGCCTCTGACTATCAGAGATTGATATTGGCATGAAAGAAATATTCATTTTGCATTTACCTGGACATTTGGAAAGTATGATTTTACTTTTAGATAACTAAGAAATCATGTAATTTTTATCTTACTAATATCTTTACTCTTTGCAAATGTACTTCCATCACTAAAAACCAGCATACAGCTTTTTCCAATTGCCGTCATAATGACGCATCAAGATGATATACAATCTTAATGTCTCTAAAGGATTTATTAAGATTTAATGCAAAATGAGGAATCGTATACTTTTTATCATCTTTTTAAGAATCATAATCATTGTTGACAAGTCAGAGGAAAACAACATGCAGCAGGATCATCTAATTTCATTTTTCATTTTATCATTTCCAGTATATCTATTGCTGTCCTCATCTTTGTTCTTTGTTACAATAATGTATTCATCAAAGAAGCAGTTAATTATGATCTACCAGCTATCTATTCCATCCTCATCTGCAGCTTTGTGCTCTAGTGGTAGACTCTTTGGGCTTGTGATCGAGAGATCGCGGGTTCAATTCACACGTTGGTGAAGGCGCAAAGTTGAGTCCTTGGAAAAGGCTCTTTACTCACATTTTCCCACTCCACTCAGGTGTAAATGAGTACCTGACCTCTAATAGCGTTGTGTCTGTCAAAAAAAAAATGTGTAAGCGCCAAGCAGACTGCTTGTCTTGTCCTATTTGTTTCATGTTGCTTTTGGTTGGGGCCCCCTTGTAAAGCACTTTGAGCATGTTTAGTGGATGTTGCGCTATAATAATGCTCTCCACTTTTTTCAGGCAATTGAATTGACAGTCTATGTGGATTCTGGAGTAATGCCTACCCCCATGACTGTTGACTTCCTTGATTTGATGGGCAATGGTAATCATAACAGTTGTCCTCTTCTCGAATAGAAAAAAAATAACTAATTGAAAAAACCAGTAGTCAAAGTTGTATTTTGTAAGCATGATGTATTTAGTAAGAACAATTGATTTTGTAAGAACAATGGGTTGTATGATTACAATAGAGTCATTAAGAAAAATGTTTCTGAATTAGAGCTGCTCAGGTGTATGTTTTATTTATTCTTATATTTGACAAATGGAATTCGCCTTAGAACCACAATGTTTGATGTGAAATTTGCCTCCATAAATTAAATATATCGTGTTTTTTTTCAAATGTCAAAACAACAATTTCATATATGAATCCGTATCATTATATTCCATTCAGATTCTTAAGATCATTAAAATGCAATAAAAGTATAAAGGTTTTGTTTTTATATGAAAGTTTTTTATTTTCATATTTTTATTCCCTAGGCTACAAGATACCCAACTTTAAGGTGAAAGTCATGCACATGAAAACCAACAAACCAATGGCCAGTCCCTGCAGAGGTCCAAGTAAGAGAAACTAACACACCAGTCAACGTTAGAACAATCAAATCTTTTTTTTTTCTATACTGTCTAATTGTAAGGCCAGGAAATATTCTCAAATTAATCATTTTCCTTTTTCATTGCTACCAATTGTGGGAATATTTGTGAATAGATGGCTCCAAATAGAATAGATGTTACTGAGTTCAATTTTCCTTTTGGACAAGGAATTACAGTGTAGCATAATTTCATCGCCCTTTCATTCCTCATCTTTTTTATTCCATCTTCCCAAAGCTTATGCTAGGAACCTTTTCTTTTTTCCGAGAATCCATGTATTGCTAATTTCAGAGATTCCTCCTCCAAATTATTATATCCCTGCAAGGGCAAAGGAAACATGCAATACTTTATTCTATAAAGAAAAGCTACAATAAAACAATTATTTGTTACTCTGAGCTTTTGGGGTATGATGAAAGAGGTTTTCAAAAAAATAGCAACCCAATTTGTCCAAAGATGTCAAAAGATTAGCAAAGTCAAGAAAACATTTAGCTCCTGATCAAATGCTAAACCAAATTGGCTCACTCTGCTATGTCCTTTCCTTTACATCACCAACACCCCCCCCCCCCCTTCCCCCCAATCCCATCCTTAAATACTCTGCCTTATTTCTTCCCTGCAGGTTGTGTGCCAGATTCTCTTATATTTGAGAGCATTATGGAACACGTTGCCAAACAGACTGGTCAACATCCAATTCTGTTCAAAGAACTAAATCTACTTGATGGAAATGTAAGAGATATCACCGGGGTATATACTGGGTGAATTAAGTGTAAATTTCAACATTTTCTTTAACATTTAGGGTTTTTTTTTTTCCCTGGTTTTTTTTTAGAATCAATCTACAATTTTTAGAGCAAGGGGTGGAAAATTAGCTAGGTATCATATGTATTGATTAACAAAAAATTTATATCCTATTTCTAGCACCCTTGCAGTATGTGGGAAAACTTGAACAGATTATCTAGTAGCATTAGATAAAGAGTTTAGCAAAGCAGTTTTGAGTGCATAAAACACTCTTTCATTCTCAAGGCCATTTCGCTTATTTGACGCCAAGTCCATATTTTTAACTGCATTCCCCAATCACATTTCTCACCTATTTGAAACAGCCAATCCAAGACAGCATGAAACTATAGTCTGATCATTGACAGACATAGTGTTATTAGTGTTATATTCTGTTTATTGAAAAATATCACATGGGCTATTCAAGCAGCAGTTTATACTGTATGGTCAAAAATGGATATATCCTTGGTCAGGGAAGCAGCATAAACTGACAAATCAAGGACATGTGTATGATAGAATATGTTTTGATTTATTCATAATTTAAGAGTTTTTTGCTCATGTTTTTATTCAAACTATATCTTTTCATTTCATGCTCTTTTAAGATAAATCTTTTTGGAGAACAGCTTGACCATTGCACCATAAAAGAATGCTGGACAAAACTGAAGCCTCTTGCTGATGTAACCAACAGGATGCAGGAAGTAGACAAGTTTAACCAAGTAAGATAACTGATCAGTTTTTAAGATAATTCTCATATTCATAATTTTTGTATTTAGATATGGCTTTTTATTAAAAATTTATTAATTTTAGGAACGAAATGAAAGGATTAAGCTCCAAATGATTTACATTGTCTCATTCTGCCACAACTACAATACACCATTCTTCTTTTTTGTTTGTTATGGATGAACCACAAGTATCAATGTTCAAAATGTAAGTTAAGAGTTTCAGATGCAAAGCAGCAGCAAACAAATCAGATGGACATTAATGATTGGAAAACAAGACTTTTTTCTTTACTTATTTCTATTTTTCTGTTCTTTCAGTGTTCTTTCCCACTACTATTTTAGCATTCTTTCATTTGAAATTTTTCTTGTAATTAATGGGCAAAAGCAACTGGAGGAAAAAAATTAATCATTTTACTTTGCAGGATCATTATGAAATAAATATACCAGGGAAAAACTTCACAAATCAATCAAATAAAGTAGGAAAGACAGACTAATTACTTACACATGTAAAACCAGAAAATGATACAATACAGTGTTAAGTTCCAGTATTAACAATTGTAATAGATAAAACTTATGGTTTGTAATTGATGACAAAAGTCCCAAAATTAAAAAAAAGGAAATGTAACTTTAATACCTACATGACATGAAGTGATGTTGAGACTTATTTTTCTGGGTAAGCATTATACTATTGAATATATTCACAGGACAATGCATGGCGTAAGAGGGGGATTACAATGACCACAGTCAAATACCCCATGCCATATTTTGAGGCTGGTTTCCCAACCAATGTGTCCATTTTTGCTGGGGATGGCACAGTTACTGTCATTACTGGAGGTGTGGAAATGGGTCAAGGCCTGTATATGAAGGTAATGTGATCATAAAACTGTCTGTCCCTATCTACAGTCTAACACAGTTTTCTCTCCTCCTTATTCCTCATCTCTTTATGGATCCCTTACCCCAAAGCTTGAATTCTTTATTCTTTTTATTAATTCAGGTGTTTCACAGTCTTTGTCTGAGCTACTTTGTCTCAATGAGGATGAGGAAGACACATTAGACTATATTTGAATGATAGTTTTTTACTGCTTTATTTCATTCCGTTTCAATCATTTTCAACTAATTTTATAAAAAAAAATGTATACTTTGATCTTAACTTATAAAGCTTTCCTTTCCTTCTTTATATTCTATATCATAATTTTCTTACTATTAATCTAGTCTACCTATTTTACTGTTTTTGTATTAAAACTTATTTCTCTGATTTTTCCATTCTTTTTCATAGATTCAAACTTATTATTTCACTCTTTCATTCAATAATGTCGCTATCTGTCTGTTCTTATATCTATCGGAATTTCACACTTAATATCATAAATCTGCATGCACTCAACATTCTGATATTTTTATTCATTGTGACCAAAATCAGATCTAGAGCATCACAATGCCTTCTTATTCTTTTTCACAATCTTTCCACATATATTTTTCATTTCCAGGTTGCTCAAGGTGTAGCCAAGGCACTAGGTGTCCCCCTCAATGATGTAAAAGTTCGACCCAATCAAAACAATGTTACCTCCAACCCTTGGGTCTCAGGCGGCAGTACCAGCAGTGAAAGAAGTGTTGCAGTAAGGAACTTTTTATATAGGAAATAGAAACAATTATCAGGGGAAATTATTTCAAAACTCCAATACTGAATGCAAATTTTTTTTCTGTGTGATCTAAAAACTGTCTGCATTCCTTCTTAGGCAGCATCGTGTCATTCTCTTGAAACCAACACCACTGGTTTCAAGTGGTTGAGTGACCTCCTTGAAAAAGGAGGGTCGTAGGTTCAATCCCAGACCTCAACAAACCCAAACCATAATAGTCTTTTTTTTAACAGCTACTCAACTGGCCTTGTTAAAATTTGATCTGTTCTTTTTCATGTTTGTTTTTCTGTTGTGTTCTTGATTCTAATATTGAAAATCAAAGTTAAAGTGAAACTATCTGGGAAATCCAAAGATCAACAATTTTTAGTGTAGATTTTATTCTCTTTTTTACTTAGATAGGTTACCTCCTATTTCAATGATTGACCTGCTTTCATAATTACAGATAAAACTCTAGTGGAACTAATCACAAGTTTAGAGATATATTTCTATATGTTGCAGCTGTGTGGTCTACTGGTAAACTCTTGGGCTTGTGATCATAAGGTTGCAGGTTCAATGCCAGTGAAAGAAAGGGCAAAGTTCAGTCCTAAGAAAAGGCTCTTTACTCACATTTTCCCACATGACTCAGGTGTAAAGGAATACCTGGCCGTTGACAGGTGTGTCTATGTCTGCAAATATTTTTGTTATATATTGCCTAGCAGGCTGCCTGTCTAATCCCAATTTTTAAATGTTGCTGTTGGTTGGTGACCCCTGGTAAAGTGCTTTGAGCACATTTAGTGGATGTTGTACTATATAACTGCTCAACACACTTCTAGACAATTACGACAATTTGAATTCTATCAACTTTCAGTCTGCCCTGGCTGCATGTGAGGCTATCAACAAACGTCTGCAACCCATTAAGGACAAGAACCCAGGGGCTGATTGGAAGAAAATCGTTGCACAAGCTTATCTCAGTGGAGTGTATCTCTCTGAAAATTCTCTGTAAGAAATGCTGCTATTTCAATTGATCCTGAATTAATAATGTTTAAATGCCCTGTTTCAACTCTTAATAGGTCATTTCAAAGGGGGAACATTCTCTACATGTTAACGTGCACACAGAGATAAATGTATGGCTCTTGCAAAAATTGCGTCAGTCACATTATACTGACACTAGGCTGACCTGTCTTAGCACTGCTCCCATAAGGCCAAATGGTAGGTGGTCAGCTGCTGAAAAACTTTTTATCAACTTAGGTATGACAGTTATGAGGCTGATGCTCAACAACTTGCACCAACAAAGCTGGTGATCCTGTATTGTAGTTCAATATGGCCAATGCAGCTTAATGCTTTTGCTATTTTTTACATTTTTTTTTCGTTTCGTTGGGGCTTTTTTAGTGTTTTTTTTTGTTGTTTTTTTTTTTTTTTTTTTTTTTTTTTTGTTTTTTTTTTTGTTTTTTTTTTTTTTTTGGGGGGGGGGGGGGG
>JAUEKY010295817.1:0-13470 GCA_031833965.1 Scyllaea pelagica | reverse complement strand
CCTGAGATTGGACTTGCAGCCTTATCTGTAAAAAGATACGCTGCTTAGCCACTACAGGCAGGGAGGCGCAAAGACAATTCATAAAAATTTTATGTAAAGGCTCTTTTTTTTTCTTTACTAACATTATTCCCACTTCACTTAGTGTTGATTAGTAGCTGGTCATCAACAACATTTTCCCTGGTTCCCCAAAAGTGTACTAGCACTTAACAGGCTGCATTTCTCATCCCATGAGTTTTGTATTGCAGTTGGCTTGGAACCTTTCGGGAAGTACGTTGAGCATGTTTAATCAGTAATGTAGTAAAAAAAAAATCGTCATTTTCTTTTTTAATCACTCCCTCCACATTGTTCTGAATGACTAACTGGAGATTTGCCTCTCTGTTGAACTTTTAGGGACTCTTTTAACTCTACTTTTCTTAACACACTGCCTGTCATCTTGGTGAGTGCTGGTGGTCTCTAAACAAAGAAATAGAGGAACGATGATAAAGCAATGTATCTGAATCAAGTAATGAAATGGCTATTGCTATTTTCTAAACATTTTCCTTCATGATGGATCCCTTTATGTCCACAACTTCCAGAACAAGAGAATTGCCAAGTCATTGACGGTGTATCTCCGCCATCAAGGGACAGAGTCGTCCATTTCCGTTTCCCGTGCTTGTGCCCTGCAGAGATACGACAGTGACAAGATTGCATCGGATGCTCTTGTGTTGGTCCAGCAATTTAATTCTTGCTCTGGATCAGATCCCAATTGGTAATTTGTAGCTTTTGAGTGACATTGAACCTTTGTGTTTGACATCAAATGTCTGGAAAGAATGTAGAATGAATGGTATGATTGCCTAGAGTAAATCTTGCATCTCAGTGAATTGCTTGTTGAAATTTTATAAATCAAGGCTTAATGCTGACTCAAGGCTTAGAGTGTTTGTTTGAGAATTGGTAGGTCGTAGGTTCTATCTCTTGCTGCATGATACCTTGATTTAAAAATCTGCAATGTAAAAGCTGTTACGCTTAGTGTTTGGTATTATGGGAACTATACTAAGATTGGTAAGCCCTGTGTCACAATAATGTGACTGGGCGATATATTCAAGAGAGCCCTCCACTTATCTCTGCCACCATGTTTACTTGTACTGATTGCTTCCTCATATGATATGGCTTATAAATTGTTGCTATGCTAGAATAGTCATTTTTCTCTCAAGTCATATGGATTGATGATTAATTTCTTGTTCTTCCTTCCTGGATTGTCAGAGAGCCACTCTACTCTTCATACCCGAGTCCGCAGTGGGTTGTGAGCCCACCAGACTGACGTAGTCTCTCTAACTGAAAATTTATTGATTTTTTTTTCAGGGGTTTTTGGATGATTCAAAAAAGAGAACAGAGTTGAAATAAAAATTGTCATGACTCTGTCTTTAAAGGAAGTGGTAGCATACATTTATAAATTAGTTTTGTGCTTTAGATTACACTGATGTCAAAACTTAATTTTTATCTCGTTTTTTTTTTTTCAGGTCTCCTCCAGTGACAAACCTGGGAATTTCAGCGAGTAAATTCAGTGACACGTGTTCCGAAAATAGCCAGAGCATTGCAAACATGTTTGCTGCTGCCAAGTCAGCACCAAAGGTCAAAGTTCTTCCAGATGACGCAAGCAGCACTCTCGCTTCTTCTAACACACCGTCTTCTTTGACACAGCCAGCTTCTCATGCTGAAGGCACACCCTGCACTCAGTCCTGCTCATTACCAAAAACACTGTTGGCAAAAGATGAGTTTCGGACTAGAAAAGTTGAAGCCAAGAAAAGAGTTAGTGGAAGTATTGAGACATTCTTCAAGTCTTCTTCTAAAAGAGAAAGTGAAAATTCATCGGACTGGACAAATACTGCCCCTTTATGTATAGAAGATAGTGAAGTTGTGGATACTAAGGAAAAAGAAGGAGAAGATAAAGAGTTTCTTGACCATAAGGAGAAAGGGGAAATTAGGTTTCCTGATTCATATTGTCACAGAAGTAAAATTTTGTCTGATTGTGTAGACATTAGCAATGACAAGTGTTTTGCAAAGGCATTCAGCCATGACAACAACAGTAACAATGGATCTGAAAAAGTTGCTGGTAATAATAAAGCTATGGGATTTTTTGCCCGCAAAATAAAAGCTATGCAAAATATTGCCAGTTCAAGCTCTAAAGATGGGGATAGTTGTGAAACTGGAAAAGATGGCATTGACAGCTTACCTTCAGAACAGGAAAAAATAGAAAATAAAAAGGAGAGTAGCGAGCATGAAGATTGTGCTGGAGGGGGAGAGGGAGGGAGTTTGTCTCCTGAGAACAAAGAAAAACTCTGTGAGGGTGAGCACAGTATGGCTCATGATATTGTTGTGTGTGATAGAAATGAAGAAAGCTGTGATTCTGTTGTGATGAAGTCAGCTGGCTGTGCTGAGGAGTCGTCGAGTTCTGTGCAGGAGAGGTCTCCGTGTGACTCCAGGCAGTCATACGATCCCGAGGATTTCATCGAGTGTGAGCAGTGTGGTCAGTACATTCCTGTCTGGGAAATGCCAGAACATTCTGATTTTCATTTTGCCGAGGAGTTGCAAAGAGAAGGAAATGGTAATGGAGGGTCATCGTCTGCCACCTTGCATTCGACGGGGGACGGGAACCGTGGGCATACCTCCAGTAGCGCGGCAAAGGGGAACAGAGGGGCTGGCTCAGGGAACAAACGTAGCTCATCGAGTCCACTCAAAGGGAATAGGGGGAAGAAGAAGAAGCCTGGAGACAAAAACCTCCAGCGTTTGACAGCTTTCTTCACGAAAACGTAACGGACGGCTGCAAAGTTGCAGTCCTTGATGATTTTAGTCTGCCAGGTTATTGTATTTGATGTGATAAATTTATCCTTTTGGGTCTTCATTATCCACGTACTTCCCAAGTCTCTGCTGAGAAGACATCCATGTTTTACTGACTCAGGGGGAATAACTCTGTATGACAACATGACTTCTTTAATTACAATGGCCGTGTCTTAAACAAGTATTCTCCAATACGAATACAAAAAATTATAAACTTAGTACATGTACCCATTTAGGGGCATAGGCCACAGACAAGACTCTTCCATCCATCACGTTCCTGGGTGAGGCTGTCCAGCTGCAGTTCTACGGGTGTAGCCCAGTTCTACGGGTGTCTGCCTCCAGGTCATGGCGCCAAGTGTTTCTCAGTCTTCCTTTTTTCCCTTTGACTTGAGAGGTCAATGTCAGGGCCTGTCTGGTGGTGCTGGTCATTGGCTTTCAGGTGTTTCCAAGCCATCTCCAACGACATAGGAATTGCCTTTCTGTTGTCTGCTGCAGATCTTCGCTACTGATGATGTTGGGCCAGAGTATCTGTAGAATTTTCTTTAAGCAGATGTTTCAAAGGACTGGAGTTTATTTGATGTTTCTGTTGTTGTTCCCGGGTCTCTGTTCCATGGAGAAGGACTGATTTTACATTCGAACTGAAGAGACGTAGTTTTGTTTTTGTTGTGAGCTCTTAGCTTTTCCATATGTTTTTCAGCTGGAGGAAGGATGCCCTGGCTTTTCCAATTCTAGTTTTTATGTCAGAATCTGAACCCCCTTGTTTGTCCACTATGCTACCCAGATATGTGAATTTGTCAACTTCTTCCAATTCGATGTTTTAGATTTTGATGGGCAGTATTGAGGATGTGCCAATTTTCAAATTTTTACTTTTGGTCCTGTGGATTTCTAGGCCAAGATGGGCTTAGTGCTGTGCAATTATGTTTGTTTTTTCTTGCATCTGTTTGTGGCTGTGGGAGAGAAGGGCTAGGTTGTAATCAAAGTCTGCTGATAGAGGCTCCACCGAATGCCGTTCTTTTCTGTTTTGGTTGACTCCTTCATGATTAAAAAAAAAGCCCCAAAATATTAAACACAAAACTGCACAGAAATGATGTCTAGTGTGGCAAGAGTGGTGAGATCCCAGGACCCTCTGTTAAAATGTTTAGTCATGGAGCGTTTGTAGGCTTGGTCTTGCTGGCAATGGCCTCTCTGTGAATATTCTTTGCTGGTAGATTGGTAGCAATTGAAAGTAGTGTGATTCTTAGCCTCCTACTGAAAAGAAGCTCTGCTTGGCTGAACTGAAGAAATGGGAGTGGAGTTGATCTGTAAGTTGGGAGCGCCAAATTCCGGTCATACTGTTGTAGAATCTTTTTAGCCGTCCTGACAGCCTCCCTGTTAGATTAGGGATGCCTCGGGCTTAAGGTACAATATCTGCAGTCACTTCCTCCACGGCGGCTGGTGCCAGCTCTGTCAATGCTTCCGTTACTCTTAATAGCTTAAGAAACTTTATGCCTTCGGCGCGGACCGCGCAAAGTTCCTTCGGCTTAAGCTATTAATAGAATTTGGCGTTACGCCAGGAACGCCAATCTAGAACAGCGTGATCTTTTGACTTTGCCTAAGATTTTGCCGTCACTACCCCATCCCCCAAGGTCACTTCAATAACATTCCCCCAATCCTCCATTTTGTGTCCGCCATTTTGTTTCTAAGTGACGTCATAGTAACATTAAAATATTTAACCAAAACAGGAAATAGAACAAGTAAAAAACTTGAAACAAAGTTATATAGAGAACAATAGTCAGATTTAAGTTTAACGTGAACTTTATTACACTACGAGACCATATAGCTCATAGGCCTTAGGCAACTTTGGAATTCATAACATCATATAATCATATTATTAGTATTATTATTGTGTCAAAACATTCAATACATCATCAATAAAATTGGTCATGATCAATTTATCATCACCCACATCATCATCATTATTTTGATTGTCTATACAATCTCTGAGGAATGATTTCACAACATTAATAGTGAAAGAAAGAAATTTCCTTTTCATCGCTTCAACCTTGCGCAGTTTCTTGTTGCCATCAACAAAATCAAATGGATCATTATTTGCACAGGTGACCATTGGAACATATTCTGTCCCATTCAAAAACATAGCATTTTCATTTATTCTAAAGTTCAACATTTCATTCACTCCCACATCACACTGAAATTTTTTCAAAACACACAACACCGTGTTAACTAATAACAAACCAAACAATGTATCATCAAAAATGGAAGTGGAAACAATAAAATTGAACAAATTTAAGGGTATCAGGCACCCACTCTTGTATGGTGCCTTCTTGTTGTCATTTCTCACTAATGAGAACAGACGCTGGGGGAGCTCAACATCTGCAAATGTGAGCTCGCAATTTTGTCGGATAATTCTTGGTATTGCGATCATACCAACATTAATATACAGATTCTTGATAGTAACATTTATACATGTATATTTGCTGGGATCTTCTAGATCGTCTTCACTTGAAATAATTTTACATTGGTTATAAAACATTTGGTCAAATTTGCATACACCAGAATAAGAATCAACATAAACAATTTCTTCTCCATACCGGTCAACTTGGCCTTGTTCGGGATGAACGTCCCAATTCACATTTCTGACATTGATGCCTTGCATTTGGTATGGATCCGAAATTGCTTTTTGAATAGATTTGTAAAGTTCTTCAATATTTGATGGTAAATCTCCTAAGATTTTCTTGTTAGGAGGAGCAAACTCCTCCTCCTGCTCCTCCACTCCTTCATGGTCCAGACAAACAGAATCTTGGTCATTGTTTTTCATTGAAATATTTCTTCTCTTTCTTTTCCTGAGGTACCTGCTGCTGCTAGTGCTGCTGCTGCTGCTGCTGCTGCTATTGAAACCTTGTTCTTCTTCCTCACTGTCGTCTGAAATAACCATGATAGCACTGTTGTCTGCATCTTGTTCATTCTCGTTGATTACCGCTGGTGCTGCTGCTGCTGATTCTTTGGTGGTTGAAGGGACTTGTTGTAATGTTGAAGTTGTCTGAACGAATGGTGTTGAGGCAATGTCTTCGAGCTCAGACAGACTTTCGTCAAATAGTGGGATTTGACTGCTGTTTTTGTCAAGAATTAAGCGATCTTCGATGCTATCCAAACTGTTGGTAAGAAGAGCGATGTTTTCATCTTCCGTCGGATTTTGGTCAATTAGGAATACTTTTGGGTGAAGTTTAAACTTGATGTCTCTGAGGAAGGGTGCGGCCTCAAGGTTTTCGAACAACCACATTCTGTTTGTGAAGGGTTTGGCGTCAGTGTTGGTGATGTTGTGTCTAAGAGGTTGGTTGCTAGACATCAACACCAAAGCTGGTTGACAGTAACCAGGAGGCCGCCCTTTCCTCTCCACAGGAGTTCTCTGCCCCGACATCAACGTTTTCCAAGCATTGGCGTTCGAGTTAGTAATGGCTGTTTCCTCTGCCAACACGATCTTTTTGTTCGCTAACTCTTGGAAAGGGAAATTGTCATTTGTGGTCATTCCCACTAGAGATGTCAAGGCAGAAAACAATCCTGTGGTTACGTACGTTTTCCCTGAGTTGGATTCCCCGTGCAAGTAAATGCCGACTTTTTTGTTTTCCGTTTCAGTCAGCAGCATCTGGAACAAGCAGTAGTACATACGTGGATTTATTTTCTGATATCGACACCATCTGTTGAGTGCGGCCGCTGACTGAAACGGTGTGAGAGTTCCTGGAAGATCATCAGGCAAATTCTTGATAGCATCGAGGATGGACATGTTCATCATGTCATTTTGAATTGATTCCAAAGCAATATTATATATTTTAATACCTTGGGGGGAAGCAGCTAGTTGGATGATGGAATTCCATTCCGCTGAGCCAACAGGAAATCTGTTGATCAGGTCATTGATGTTTGTAGTGTTCTGGAATCTTTGTAATAACAAACGAACAAACTGGACCTGATCAGACGACTTGCTGGAACTCAGGGATGTTGGCACGCTGTACATTGGAGGAGGAGGAAGATGTTGAACGACTGCTTGGACATTTGTTGTGGAATCTGATGGCGGCGGAATCATTGAGGAGGCGTCTTCACTTTCCAAGGTCTCAAATTGGATCGATTCGAAACCAGGACGCTCATTCACGTCTTCCAAATCGAGGACCATTGGATGTTGGGGTTCTTTCTCCATTGCTGTCTCGTACAATTGAAGCATGTCTTGGTCATTGGAACCAAGAAAATGCTTCTCTGCATCGGATCGGAGATATATCATGACGTTTTCAATGTTCGAGTGGATTCTTCTCAGGTGGCAGTAACCATTCATTGAAGTTGGTGAAGTGCATTGCCGGTATACTGCACGATATATTGGGTCTCTGCTGATGGAGCCTATCTTGGTCTTGATAACGACATGCAGATGGTTGCCGTATGTGAAGGCTCCGTCATTCATAGTACAGTTCTTACGGTGAAATACAACAAGACATCTACATCTGGGGTCGTTGAGCAGACGTTTGATAGAATTTAACAGAGACTTGACACGAATATCGTTTACCTGACTGAAAACGATGTTGTGAGATGTCCACTTGCCGACCAATGACGAGTGGCAATCAATCTCGTCCATTGGGCAACTTTTGGCCCATCCTTCCGCCGCGTTGATTTGTTCGCCATCTTGGTTCAACTTGTATTTCCGCGGGCGGAAGAATTGCGGCTGGATAATGGGGTTACTTTTGTGCCCAATGGTGAGCAGGAAATAATTAGTTTCTGATAGGTTCAACTTGAAATAATTCTTCAAAGTTTTATAGCTGGTAGTAGCAGCAGCAGCAGCAGCACCAGCAGATGAATGTTGAGATGATGAAGAAGAAATACGACCGTGCTCCATGGTTGATGTTGGAAGAATGATTTTATTTCAGTACTTTTGTTTACAAAGACAACTTCCTTGGTTATAGATCCATAGTAACAACATAGATATATGACGTATAGTAACTAGGCAAAATACGTTCATCCCATGTATAAAAATAGAAATCACGTGCATGCACACTTTTAAATGGAATATTTTTCCTCATTATCCAACCACCCCAAAATGTCTCCCATCACACCATCCGGTAACATTAATGGATATTTCCGTTTCCCTCTTATTGTCTGCTGATAGAAATCTCCCTTTACAATTTTGTCACCCATTTTAACTGTATTCTTATGGTTATACACTCCGCCTATTCCAATGGGTATATACGCTGGAGCTCCACTGACAAACACCCATTCAATTTCAGAGTAATAAACCATTTGCCCGTGCACGTAGTAATTGTAAAAAACATTTTGTGTACTTTGCACTTCTACATCTGGATATATTCCATACATGTAAATTGGTGGACGACTGGACTGATTACTTTTCCACTCTCCGCCTTAGACTGTGTAATGCGAGCTTTTTACCTCTTGTCTGTGAATTAAATCATCAATTAATTCTTTGTTGTCATTTGTGTCTGGGATGTATTCTCCATAACCGTATTTATCGGCTAGAGTATTGACATTTTTTGTAGGCAACGTTCCTTGCGTGTAATGCTGATTATAGTACGACAGAATTGCTGGCTTTACTTTGTAATCATAAGATTTCAAAGTCTTTTCGCCAATCACATTACACGTATTTGACCAATGCGTGAGACCAGTGTAATTTTGTTTTTGATACAACTTCGGATTAGTCTTAGGATGGATAAAACGCCAATCCAATGAATGTGTACTTTTGCATCTGGGCAAATAGTTCAAAACTGGCTTAGTGTTTTTATATTTTATACCCAAATTAGCTTGCTTACATACACTTTCGTTATATCCCGGGGCCTGCTTTATG
The DNA here is from genome assembly GCA_031833965.1 of Scyllaea pelagica. Classification (NCBI taxonomy): domain Eukaryota; kingdom Metazoa; phylum Mollusca; class Gastropoda; order Nudibranchia; family Scyllaeidae; genus Scyllaea; species Scyllaea pelagica. Next base: position 4,826 of record JAUEKY010295817.1, on the reverse strand, counting down.
TCGTATAACTGGTCTGGATCTTTAGCTGTGTATGAACCCGCTTTCCCTTCAAACCCTCTTGTCAAAATTGCCTCACCTATATGCTGATCTACATATAAATGGCGATCTGGTTGTGCTGTCAAGTTTCTGCTGTTAGCGCTGGAACAACCCTGTCTATCTACAAAATTGCTACAATGCGCAAATGTTTATGTCTGATTCTCCGGTAACCCATAATCATTATTAACATCTACAAAAGTCCATAATCGGACATTCTCTGGGGGAGTGGAGGGGACTTGGTCTGCGGTACCTTTGTCATTAAGTCGAGTAACAATACGCATATTCGTAGTGTACATCCCAAATTCGTGAACCTTATACCCTACACAATCATCTGGCATGTTCCAATCACTTTCATCCATCGAAGCTTCCCTATACCAATAAGGAATGATTCTTCCATCATGGTTAAATGTTAACTTATTCAATTTAGTAAAATCAGCATGACTCCAGTGAAAATCGTTTGTTTCAATCTTGCCGCTTCTGTTGTTGGCGTGATGGCTGGCAAACATGGTAGGCTTTTCGTAGCGTTTCCTCACAGAATATGTCTTCATTCCAGAACGAACGTTAGGCTTACCGAATCCTTTGAAGAATTGGTTATTGCTTGAGCCGACTCCTCCATTGGAGTTTGACGATGTAGATGATACAGTTTCGCCTGGGTCTGATTGATGTTCTCCCCCTCCGCCTCCTCCTCCTTCTGCTGGTGTAACACTTGCTCCAATTGTGGAATATACATTCGGGTTTTGGTTATCGAATGTTTCAACGTCTACTTGGTCTGGGACAGCTTGGTCAGACATTCTTGCTCGTTTGGCTCCTCTCATAGACATGTCTTCGTCTTCGCTCAATGGGCCGAATAACTCTTCAAGTAATTCTTCCGGAATTTCTTCTTCAGTTGGTTCACTTCTTGCTTTTCCTTTCCTGTTTCCGATACTCTGTCCTTTACCAGCGTATCGGAAGACTGAATCGAAAGCGGATGCACCAAGACTCGTTCTGTGTTCTCTGTAAAGACGTTCTGCCTCTTCTCTTGTCTTGCCTTCGTTTATTAATTGTTTAATGTAGTTTGATTTATAAATTCCAAACTTCTTTGTAATATGCTTGGGAGGTGGCATAATATAATAATTATTATTAAAATTCTTCTTCTTCTTCTTCGTCTTCTTCTTCTGTTTCTTGCTCGTCGTCGGAATCGTACATGAAATAATCTTCCAGTTTTTTAAAAGCTTCACCTACTTTTTCTGTTGTTTTCTCTGATGCAGCTCCAACAGCGGAAGTAGCAGCGGATGTCACTGATGATGTAATGAAATCTTTTTCCGCTTCAGAAGCGAAACCGAAACCAATATCTGCAGTCACTTCCTCCACGGCGGATGGTGCCAACTCTGTCAATGCTTCCGTTACTAAATTAGTAACAATGGTGATTCCTTCTCCCATAATATATTCCCCCGCAGCCAAGAGAAATGCCATAACCTTGTTGATGGATCGGATCAAGTTTTAAAATAGAAATGAAATAATAGGGTCTCCTTAACTACATTACGTAATAATATACGTCACACTTTTCCGTTATGACGTCACTTAGAAACAAAATGGTGGACACAAAATGGAGGATTTGGGGAATGTTATTGAAGTGACCTTGGGGGATGGGGTAGTGACGGCAAAATCTTATTCAAAGTCAAAAGATCACGCTGTTCTAGCTTGGCGTTCCTGGCGTAACGCCAAATTCTATTAATAGCTTAAGCCGAAGGAACTTTACGCGCTACGCGCCGAATAGCACTGAATAGCAGCCGAAGTGTGACAGACAAATGGCTGAACAACATGCCGAGACTGAATTCATTGTTGCTTTATCAACAATATATAAATTATGGACCAAGCGACGATAATAGCATTCCAAAACAATGTTGGTATCGAGAAGTCTGGTCATTTGTCGACACACAAAAATCTTTTAGCGCGAGAGAAAAAGGGGAAAGAAGTATGACTGGTTGATTTCCAACCTATGTCCGAGGTGCGAACCCTGCCCTGTCACCAGCTCCGTTCCGGGTACCGTACGCTATCGAATTCAGGCGGCTGCCCTCGTTGCTGGTTAGATCAAAATGGCGACATTCTACACGAGCCAGATGCGGGTACTCCTCAATAGTGATAGCATTGTGTATCTGTGTATCGATTTTATCAACAACTATGACACTAAGACAGACTTGGCTAATACTCATAGCAATTAGAAATGACTACTAACAGAAAACAAAACTCAACGGTTTTCACTAAGCGAGTACTGCAGCTCAGCACAGTATTACTCTGATCAGAGTCGCGACAATTTTCACAAAAGCAGCTGAACAGCACGGCGTATGTTTCCCTTAGTTGCAGAGCGGTTCTGCTAAAGAAGCTAGCCATCTATGAATTGTGAAAATCCATGTGACCGCAATTTGGAATGTACTCTATAGGGATGACGTAATTAGGTCTCTTGGTGGTTGAGTTGTATTCTTCACACTGACATCACATTGAGTAATTCTAGGCCTGGTTGTCTTTTTCTAAGATGATCAACATACCATGGGGTAAATCAATGTAAGTAAAAAGGCCATCAGCTGTCTTTACTTGCTAGAAACGGACGCATTATTGTGTTGCGGCTGAGGATATCCGATGCACATTTTGACCATCACTTATTCTATCCTAGTGTCATAATCATACCAAAATAATTGTAAGTCAAGATTCTAGATTCACCCGACTGCAACGCTGCTTTATTTTCAGATATCAATTTTTGTCTTACTCATGCATTGTGTACGTGTTGGCTTCAGCTAATAAAAGAGGTGGTAGCTAAAACTTGTGAAGCCAACGACAACTTTCGGGATAGAGTGGCAAGATTGGCAGAGTGTAGAAAGATAATTTCCCTAGTCTCAACCCCAAAACACCAGAGCTACTTTCCACTGATATCATCAGCAAGAATGAAATACAAATTGCTGATACAATTGCATTCACTAAATCTTTCTTTGTTGCCATTGTTACTCCTCATGTAGCAATGGGACGATTAGTGTGGCGTTTAACTTTTAAAGGAGGAATTAACCATACTTTCGTCCAATTTAGTAACGCGACTTCTTTTCATGCAGTAGGGTGATAATCTTTACGGTTGGTTTCCGACGCTACCCTGGTCCTCTATGGAAACTCATGGGAGACTAAGATCCTGAGCCTTCGCTGAAGTAGCGAAGCTGTTTTTTTTTCGTTTTTTTTGTGTATATTGATTTGTTTTTAAAGTAAAGGTAATCTCTGTGTGTCTGTGTGGCAGCATGTAAACTTTTTCAAAGCGCTCCGCCGGTGATAAAGCGGTGACACATTATGACTAAAACCTTTACGATAAATAGTTTTTAAAGGCTATCTTAAAAAATATAACACAGTGTAGTGTAAATGGACCTTTTTCTCTATGTCCTTGTGTGTTTGCACATTACGGTCACAGAATAGCTGAAGGTCACCACTGGTATCTATCACTATCAAGTCTACATTTTACGTTCAAACACCTACAGCCTCTCTATTCTAGTAGTTCTGATAAAAGTGTGTCTTGGTTGCCAAAATCATTTTGAGTCTACCATTACAATAGTTATAAACCTCCAACAAAAACTTTCTTTGACCCAGAGTTTATAGTTTGGAACTTTCTGTACTGGTAATGGTTTGTTACCTGAGTGTTTGTAATGTGATTTATGAAAAACGGTGGCTTGATTTAGAAAGTGTGCTGTGTCAATAGAGGTTAACCTAACCTAATATCTTGATTGCAACTCTTTATTGATTGGAAAAATGATACCACACTAACTGAACATTTCTACACCACCAATAGCAATGAAAATCGGCATTATGGCATAATAACTTGCTTTCACTTGGTTTCAATCTTCAGTCTTATCTTTGTTAATTCAATAATTTCACGGATTTGGCCGCATAAGCGTGTCATGGTATAACGACATTTCGACATTACGGTGTTACGGCATCACCACATTCAGCAGAACAATGTTCCTAAATTATGTCATATTGGTCAAAGACTTTACACTCTATTGATCAAGAATCATGATCATCATTTTGGAGGGTTTCAACGCCTATCTGTTATGAAAAGCGTCTCGTGTGTGAGTGAGTGAGTGTGTGTGTGTGTGTGTGTGTGTGTGCGTGTGTGTGATTGGTGTGTGTGTGCCTGTGTCTGTCTGTCTGTGTGTGTGTGTGCGTGTGTGTGATTGGTGTGTGTGTGCCTGTGTCTGTCTGTGTGTGTGTGTGTGCACACGCAGATACAAGCAGAGAGAACGAAGTTGAGATAAGAGTATGTGAAACCTGGAAAAGAAAGAGGGGAGAGGGAGTTTGACGACGTTGACGTTTTGACGATATGGTTTTAACGCCTGCTTCAACACAGTTTAGGTCACATCGCCGGCGGAGCACTCTGGACATGTTAACGTGCTGTCACAAATAGATAAACGGAGGACTCACACGAATATCTCACCCAGTCACATTATACTGACACCGGGCCAACCAGTCCTAGCACTGTTCCCATAATGCCTAGCGCCAGGCAGGCAGCTGCTTAAGAACCGATTTTTACGACTTAGGTATGTCTCGGTGTGGGAATGGAACTTGCCACCTCCCGGTTACGAGGCGGGTGCTCAACCAAGTGCGCCAACAAAGCCGGTAACTAAAGCTAAGATGTATTAGCACTGCAACTGTCATCATTGAAAAAAAAAATTAATATTTATGGTACATCTTTTGACATATCTGGTACAACAAATTTGGCATCACATGAACTTGTAATGAATATGTATACAACACTTATGTACCGGTACAGCATTCTTTAT
>JAUEKY010295706.1:0-13474 GCA_031833965.1 Scyllaea pelagica | reverse complement strand
AACTCACACGAATATCTCACCCAGTCACATTATACTGACAGCGGGCCAACCAGTCTTAGCACTGTTCCCATAATGCCACTGAGGTATTTCGCGGTGTGGGAATCGAACCTGTCACCAACCATATACGAGGCGGACGCTCAACCAAGTGCGCCAACGAAGCCGGTAAGAAGGGAGGAAGGGGGAGAGGGAGAGGAGAGACAGATAGACAGAGAGACAGACAGACAGAGAAGCTTTCATTTCGATGAGAGCAATTAGGAACTCACGCCAACAATTTGTTCCACAGTTTTCTTGTCCTTGGCCTTGACCTTGGAGTCGTCTGCTTTGTGGGTGAAGGCGGTGAGCACCTCGGAGGCCACTAGAATGTCCTCCATGGAGATATCCTCTGTCTTCGTCATGGCCACCAGCTCGGATGTCGTGTTGACAGAGCTCTCCAGCCTGGCTTCCTCAGACTCCTCAGGGCTCACAACAGACACGGTCTTTTCTTCTTTGATCTGAAAACAGAGACACGCTTCGATTTTAAGGCTTATTTTGCATCCCTTTTCTTATTTTTAAAGAACATCCCCTTTATTTCTTATCTCATATGGAATTTCCCTCCTTAGTTTTTTTTATCTCGTGTGGATTTGTATTTCAACATGCACTAGATAAAGGTTTTTATTTCATTTACTCCTTAAAACTCCATACGGTATTTCATTGCAACCACCCTTTGAACAAATTAAAATTCAATTAGAAATAAGAATCTATCTCACTAAAGGTTAAAACCCTATTTTGATCCATAGCTTAACAATTCAAAACAAACTCTAGTGCGCACATAACAACATAACAGACCGTTCTTGTTGCCCCCCCCCCCCCCAAAGAAAATAGGATTTGTTGTGTTTGACTTCTGTCCACTCATTATTCAATAATAAACCAGATTTCTTCTTATAAGGAAAAAAAACTTATTTCAATGTTATGTTATACCCATCATTAGGAAAACATAATCTTTCAATGTTTTCATTTGATGTGAAAATCTAAGGGGAAAAGTTGGTTAAAAATGACACACTGGTCATCACGAAGTTACTTACCCTCTTCAGCAAGGCTTTGAATCGTGGTGAGGCACAGCCAGAGAGATCGGGCTGGTTCTGCCAACACACCTTTTCATCCCCGCACTCAAGGGTGGCCAAACCTGACAAAATACACACAATTGATTAATGAAGGGTACGGACTTTGTCTTTGTTGCTTGTTTTTATTTTTCAACCATAATTCTTTCCTACGATGTTTTTGTTCCTGCTTCTTTGAAACTATTCAATAAAGAAATCAAAAGCAATAATTGATTGTATATTCAGCGTTTGCAGTCCCACGAGTGTCTACTGAACCATTGATAGCTGTAGTTAAGGAAGATTTCGCGTAATGAAAACAATAACGAGATCAGAAACAATAGAAAGCAGCCCTCCGTCAAAACTTCCCTGACCAGTTTTGCTACTTATTAAAACAATGGAAACCTTTCCTTTTTATGATATTGCCACAATGTTTACACTCACCAGACCCCTTTCGGCATTTGACTGCCGCTGTTTCCCCAGCCTCAGTCTTTGGGAAGGCCAACCGCGAGATGGTCACCGCTGGACAATGCTCGTCCTCGTCGTTGTACAGACGCCGGGCTGCCCTCACCGCCTGCCGAATGGTGGCCTTGGGGCCAGGGATGTAACAACCGTCAAACTCCTTGCGGGCTGCCAGCCAATAGGCCAGGGAGCGCAACTTGGGTAGCAGTCTTCTAGTTGTTGTCTGGGTTGGTTGTGGACTGGTTGAGCTGAGATTGGCATGAACACATGAGGCAAGAATTATAATTGGTTGATAACTGACCGACATGAATGAATAAAACAAAATGTGATTGGTTAAGTTGAGATTGGCGTGAGTGCTTAAGAAAAAATTGTGATTGTTTGTAATAAGATTGACATGGATGCTTGAGACAAAAATCATGACAAGTTGATATGAGATCGACAAGATCACATGAGGTGAAAATTGTGAGTGTCATTACTCAATTTCAAATTTAAAAAAATGATATATCAAAACGTAAGTATGAAGAGTGGGAACGTTTGTTGCTAACGCTTAGTTGATACCAATGTCTCAGTTGAATACCTTTCTAATAAGCTTCAAATTAATTTCAATGTAAAGTCAACAATGAATCTTATCCCCCATACTTAGAATATTTCACCCCAAGGGCACTGCTCTTATTCTTCATTTAATAATTTGCAATAGTATTATGTGCATGACCTGAAAGATGATAATCATATACGGTTGTGCGTTTATCAAGATAAAATAGAGTTCTTGTATTTATGAAATGTAGACATTGATTTACTAATAGTTCATGCATTGAGTTTATTTTTTTATTGTGTTTTGCATTATCAATCTGCTTTAGCGCACTGTGAGAGAATAAATGGGGTGATGTGTTTTCAAAGGATATGATATTCATTCATTTTACCTTGTTTGTCTAAAGCCATCACTGGGGTTCGTTGTTTTTGTATTGTAAGTCGTTTCTTCATCAACTTCTTCATCTATTTCATCTTTCGTTGTTGCTTCGTCTTCTTCGTCCTCTATTTGATCCGTCGTGAACACCACACGAGGAGACGACTTGCCCGTAGGTAAATTTGTCAAATAACCCGACTCCCCAGCAGTAGGCGTGGCTTGGTTTTTGGTAGTGGTCGATGAAAGAGTGAAGCCCTCTTCTTTCTCTTCTTTTTCCTGATCTTCTTCTTCTCCGCCCTCTTGAATGGAATCCTCTTGTGTAGTTGTGAACGTGACCAAGTCCGAAGGTGATAGGCTTGACATAGACCGTGTCACCCGAGAAGTGCTGTGGAAGGCTGGCTGAGAGTGTGTCGTCGGAAGCTTTTCATCTTCCATGGTGGTGGTAGATAGTGTTGTTGTTGTTGTTGTTGGATTTGTCGAGACCTTTACTACTTTAGGCGGTGGGGTCAGAGATATTGGTGTTACACCGTTGTCAACCAACACAACTCTTGGCTTGGTGTGCTTCGATTTTGGAGGATACGTAAAAGGTGGCGAGGTAGATTCTGAAGTCACTTCATCTTTTTCCGTGGTCTTTTCATAAACAGCGTCTCTTGTCAAAGTAGTAGCCTCTGAAACGACTTTGGCGTGCTTGGATTTTGGAGGATAGGTAAGTGGCGGCAATTTAGATTCTGAAGTCACTTCATCTTTTTCCGTAGTTTTTTCATAAACAACGTCTCTTGTCAAAGTAGTAGCTTCTGAGACAACTTTCGGAATTTCTTCTGTGGTTGTGAAGGATGTGGTGTGTAATGACGTAGGTCTTTGATGTGGAGTTGTTGTGATTTTGGTTTGAGGCACTGTAACGATCTTGTCCGTACTGCCTTGGGTAGAAAGACTATTCCCGTTCAAGAAGGTACTCTCAGTCGTGAGACCATCCACAGTAACGTTGATTGACGGCCGAGGTGTTACTACAAAGAGATCACAAAAATGCATACTTTTAAAGATGATATTATATTCATATGGCTGGTGTATGATATGAGGAATGGTGCACATAATCAATTAATAAGATCACGCGTATCTATGATAAAAAGTATAAATATAATAAAGCACCCGAAAGAGACGAACACGCACAGACCAACACACACACACACACACACACACACACACACAAACACACTGATGTCAATGAATAATATAGACGAAAAGAAAAAAAGAAGAAAGAGCAATAAACAAGTGAGGGCAATAAGAAAAAAGAGGCGAAAAATTGGAACAAATTACCAAATCATCTGAAATGGTGAAATTAAAAACAAGAGCAATAAAACCATTGTTTTGATAGGATAATATTGGATTCCTTACACATTCGTATGTTTTCATGTTCCCCGCACCAGTTCTTTGCTCGTATTCTTCCCTTTACCTATGTTTTGTAGTTCCTCTTTTAAATACTTTTTCCTTTTTTTCCTTTTCCCACTGTCATCTCATTTTCTCTCTGCTGCTTCCTACTGGTGGCATGTCGTTTGTTTTTAATTTGTTTCGGTGCTTGAAGAATGCATTGCTCTGTCTTCATCAGCTATAACTTCCCAATCTCACTTCATTATTATGACGTGGTCTTGGATTCAAACCATGGCCTCCCGATTCCAAGGTGGACACTCTACAGAACGAGTCAATGGCTGAAGCACAAAACAGATGGGCATTTCTAAATAATACTCACTGTCATGGAATTCACAGATGTATCCTTTTCGTCTTGAACACTTGGAGCTTGCCAGCCGAAGTCCCCTTTTCATGTCGATGTATCCACACGGAAATCCCGGTCGTTCACGGATGCCTCGTGACTTCCAGGGCCTGTGAGAACGGGGGCGGGGATGGGGTATGTTAAACGCCTTGTTTCAACACTTTATATGTTGTATCACCCGTGGAACGCTCTGTACGTGTTAACGCACTGCCACATAGAGATAAACGGAGGACTCAACACGAATATCTCACCCAGTCATATTGTACTGACACAGGGGCAACCACTGTTCCCATGATACCGAACGCTAGCTGGTGGGCAGCTCCTAAAAACCGATTTTTACTACTTAGGTATATCGTGTCTTGGAATCGAACTACCTTACCCTTCCACCACGCGACTATTCAGAGTTTTTCGCACACCTATCGAAGTCCATTCCATGTATAATAATGAAAATATATTATCCTTATATCCATTCGTTGGAAAATGTGATACAGATGTTATTGTGTATTATCCACAGATTATAGACGTCTGTTACATGAATGTTTATGAGTATGATACCACATCTTCTCGTGTTCTTCACAAAAAGCACTAATTTTCGCTCATTAACAACTCATCTTTTGTGCTTTAATTTTCGCTCATTAATAACTCATCTAGTACACAAACACGCATACATCCAGACTAGGGATAATAACGTCACAATAAGATAAGGAACAAAATGAGTTTAAACGGGGAATTCACATAATGAAATTCTTGATAAGGACAAATTGTCAATTACAGGGATAAGGAACATAATTTGATTGAAGTAAAGGTATTTGTTTCGTATTTGTTTCGTAAAACCATAATTCAAAGCTGAGCTGAGAAAGCTTACGTGATTTTTTCATCCACATTGGAGTTGTCTCCCCACTGCCAACTGCCTTTGTCTTTTCTAAGGTACACCCACCACCCAGTTCTTGATCTTCTGATGCTCTTCAAGTATTTCTCCAAAGATTCCTGGGATGAAAAAGATCAATGGATTTCACTAAGGTATGAATACAGTCATAAAGGTTGGTATTTAGTGCGAATTGCTTGAACATGAAATGTTATTAAGACCGGTTAACTGAATATCATTTCCAATACGTTTGCTATTGTATGAATAAAAGAATCAGTTGAAGGAGCCGTTCCTGAGGACTCTAAGTGGGATCGCTACTGTCTGATATATAACCTGTTATCCCTTTTTAAGAGATGGGGGAAAATTACAACCATTGAGCCACTGACAATGATTAGCAAATGATTCAAGACCGTGACTTAAAAAAGACTCACTGCCTTGTTTACTTGCAAAAATATGGTAATTAAAACATCAAAAAAGCACAGTTAGTCTAATGAGTCGTATAAATTTAGTTAAGTTTTACAGTGAAAATGGTGGTGGTGGTGGTGGTGGTGGTCGTGGCGGTGGTGGTGGTGGCGGTGGTGGCGGTGGTGGCGGTGGTGGCTAAAGCATTGAGTTTATATTTTGAAAAAAATTGAAATAGTGGTTTGTATTTACATGGTGCGCAACAACTTTTCGAATGTGAACAGGCTTACTTTTTCGAAGAAACTCTGCAACGTCGTGAGTTCCCCTGACATTTTCTCGCAATCTTCTTCGGCATCTTCCCAAGTGCGGGCTTCTGCAACGAACTTGTAACATCCCCTGTGTATGGAGACCATCCCATCCCGGCAGTCAACACGGTTATCATCTTTGGGATTCACAAACTCTGGGGAAGTAGAAAGGAAAGTTTGAAACGTTCAGTTAAAACATTATGTCGGGTCCATTCACTGCTATTTAGCGGTACTAAAGGGATCTGATAACAAAACAAAACAAAGGATGGAAGGGGATTAATTCTTGTGGAGTGTTGGCAATTAGAGACATATTTTATTATGTCAAGACTGACCAAAGTGACCTGTCATGCAACATTGAAGCACAGAGTGGAGGAATGAGAAGAGACCACAGCAGCAAGTCATGAAATTAATGAAAGTGACGACTGCTGTCAACGACAGGGGTAAAAATAACAAGATAATGTTGCACATTATAAGCAATGAGTAGCATTGAAAGGTCGACTGCAAACTGTTAGAATAAAGAATATCCATTTTAATATCTCACCCAATGACTTTGAAAGAAAAGAATGACAGTGGCGGGTGGGTCTACTACTTCTGACAACACGGTCGTGTGTTGCTCTCTTAAACTCGCACATATCATGCCCGTATGAAATGATATATAGCCCTTTTGTCGTCGTGATACTTCAGATTAATCCGGCATCATTCGGTTCAAGTGACGTGACCTTTTGATTGGAAGAAAAGATGTATTCATGCTTGTCTTTTATCATACATCAACTTGACCTTTACGCATCTGCGTATCTCAAACTGGTTAAGTCTCCCAAAGAACACCATTGCTTTCGCAAGCGGCAATACATCTATTTGTAACAACGGCTCCCTACAGACGGAGATGAGACTTTTGCTCTTTATTGCAACCTGTTCATTAATTACAACGTATTGAAATCGGTCTACTGCAATGCAGCTCACCGCTCCTTATTACATATTCATGGCGGTAAACTGAACACCAAGTTTTTATTGGTGAACACTGCCATTATCATTGCGACGCAACATCAAAAGTCTGTAAAGTTTCCAACAACAACGAGAACAATAACCAACAACAATAGCGGTATCTTGAGCGTCATAAATCTGTTAGCATGTTTAGGCAAACCTTTGGCAAATCATGGGAACAATAAAATCCTTTGGAGTTTTGAATGATTGTTATCATTGATTTACAGTACAGATGACTCTCGACACTTAAATCACAATTCCATAGGCTGAAATAACCCGAACTATGACGGGTTTTTAAAATGTATTTTTGCTTCATTGATTGATAAAATATTATAACCGGATTCGTTTGCACAGGTGATTCAGCGCCCGCTTCGTAACCGGCATGTAGCGGGTTTGATCCTACGCTGCAATATACCCAAATCGTAAAAAAATTGTTTTCGTATCAGCTGCCCATTTAGGGTTCGGCATTATGGAAACAATGCTGAGACTGGTTGGCCCCATGTCAGTATGATGTGACTAGGTGAGATATTCGTATGAATTCTCCTTTTATCTCTGTGTGGCAGCATGTTGTCAAGTCCAGAGCATTCTAAGGGTGATATGGCATAATATACAATGTTGGAAAAGGCGTTAAACCCATAACGTTAAATGTTTTTTTAAGTATTAATAGATTTGACCAACAAACCAACTATTATGCAATTAGTACAATTGTTGGGAAAACCTTAATGTTTCTTAGATACATTGATGATTAGATTGTCATGCTATTTTTGTCCGTTTCTAAAATCACGAAAGCGTTGACGAAAATGTGCAGAGAATGATATTAGATTCTTCACCTTTGTGTGCCATGGGATAAAACCATGATATATATTAAATCATTGTACAGTTATATGATCAGTCAGTTCGCTTTTACGTATAGTTAAGGGTCCAAAGTCCAAGCTATGGCAAGTAAAGGCCCATGAAATCATTTCCGCCCAGATGTTAGTTTGGTCACATCATGTTTGATGAGAAAAAAACGATATGTTGGACAAGTAGTGAATGCTAAAAGCACATTGAATCATTTGGTCCCATGTAGGCAATACTAGTTTCACAATATCTGTATTTTTCTTATAGCTAGCCACCTCAACTTGGAAATCCCGGACGGATCATAACTCAGTTTCATCCGCTCAAAATACGCTTGGTAGCTTATCGTAAACGTGCACATAGATAAGTGTGGATCTGGTTTTCTAGCAGCCAATCTTGAAATTGCACTTTTCTCAAATGTCACTGCTGTCAATATTATCGCTTCGCACGTTCGTTCATTGCAGTACAAGAATGGGAGGTGTTATCATGGTCGTTGTACCCTACTTACTTACTGAAGCTTTTGGTCCCTGCTATGCCTGCCTCCCCAGATATCATGATTGAACTCGATAGTCGTAGACCAACCAATTTGTTAATAAATTTTGCTCTTGGATATAAACATCCAGATTAAAAGGACTGAGTGTGGGGCTATTTCCGTCTGTAAAGAAGCTTGAGAGTGACTCTGTGGTCTAGTGGTAGATTCTTGGGACTTTGATCGTGATGTGTCAAGTTAGACTCAACGCCTGAGACGGCCCAAAGTTGAATGCTTGGAAGGGTATTAAAACTCAAATTTTTCAACTCCACACAGATGTGAATGCGCACCCTGTCGTTATCAATCTTTCCGCATTTTCTTCAAAATTGCTATCTGCATTCTTCAGCTCTTCAAGTTTCTCAAGCTAATGCTAACAACTGTTTCGACGAATTTTCCAAAATGACCTCGATTTTGTGGGATGTTCTTTACGTCGTAAAAGCATGGTCGTGAGAAAACCATTTTATTTCCAAAATCTGAACTCGAAATTTTTTGTTACGACCCGAATAGCTTCCTCGTTCAAGCCACTCCAATATTCATGGCACCATCCATTTCAATAATTTCATCGCATTATATCGGCATCGCATTGACATTGACTAAATGTTCAGCACATTGTTTGCAGCTTTCAATGCATTGGCGGAACATGCAGCCTTAGGAACTGATTCCGTGGCCTTGCTAAGACATTGACATTATAGTATCTTCGTGTTAAATGGTTTCAAACCAAAGCTTACGACTATTGTCAATGAAAATAAAGTCTGTAAACGACGACCAATGTGTTGATTTCTCAAAAACTTAACTCTGATCTTGTCGTATAGAGAGCAATTATACTGTGATTCTTAATTCAACGAAATGACCTTTCCCATGATTATCTCAAATACATTCTTAGGTTATGCCTTTGTATTTATTTACCTGGGGTTCTCCCTCTCACATTAACTTCATTAATCTAAATTCTAGTGTTAATGAATTTATCTCATTTTATGGTTTCTTTTATCACGCTGGCACTCCCCCTAGAAGCATCTCTGCACATCAAAGATAGCCCTGTTTGTCAAAGCGACTTTCATCCAGTTTAAGTACGTAAAGGCAAGCCAAAAATATGCTAGGCGTGTCTCAGATTCTGGTTCGGTTTGATGAAAAAGAAAACAGGACTCTTTTCATCTCCATCCCCAATACTTTTGAAGATACCAAGGTTTTTTATACCGTTTTTATCTAGATGTTCCTGGATACAATACTTGTCTTCTTTCGTTTCATTTTTATGGAACATTTCCGTTTTGCGCAAACGTATATAGCCCTATATAGACATATGTCAGCCAAGCTGTGCAAAAAGTCAAAGTTTGTGGTGTTACATCCCTATCAATGATAATGAAAGGTGGCGCCTCTGAGTTTAAGTGCGATCTATGAGGGCCAAGCCTCGGGCATGGTAGATGTTACGGGTGCATCGGCGTCATCTTAGCGGTATCACTCTTTGTTCCTCTGTTCTGTTTGTTGTTGTTTTTTTTTTTGTTTTTTTGGGAAAGAAGTTTGTCGTTTGTTTGGCATCTAAACCATTAATCATTACGAATCCCTGCACGTGGGTGTGGATAGTGCAGCAATAGTGATGATACACTTTTACTAGGACAAAAACGTGGAAAGTCACCAAGAGATGAAATAGAAAGGAAAAGATAAAGGATTTTGGACATATTATTTAAGTGATAAGGCTGCAATGTGTTAGGTTAGTTTTTAACTCCTACCTTGGATGCATAATGTGCAACATCGTATCCAGTTATTTCAAGTCTGAATCAAAGAACTAGCAGAATAGCTTGGGAATTCAAATTCTACGTATTTCCCCCCCCCCCTCCTTCCCCCTTCCCCTAATAAAAAGATACCCCACACATCCCTCCCCATGCATCTTCATAAATGAATTTACTATCCTTGGAAAGACACGAAAAGGAACTGAATAGCTCACATAGACTTTCAAATTGGTTGAACTTGGGTTGATATTATGTGCTGGACTTATCTTGGGATGGAAACATATCTCACATTCGACATGTTATTTAATCCAGACTTACGTATGACGCTGTTCTATCAAAATCAGTTTTTAGGCTAGTCCTAAAATCCATGGAGAGAGTGTTCATCCGTTTTTTCACATACGTACAATTTCAGTTCAGCGAACATCTTGGTTCAACCTGACTCTCCACGGAGGTCTAAAACTGATTGAATTAAGGGAGCCCAGGAATGTCGAGATTACATTGAAGACATTCACGCCCTTGATTTAATCACAGCATCACATCCGCATCCCACGCGTTTATAACATAATTAGTGGATGCATTCCGTCTCATAAATGTGACGCCAATACTTCTAGGCAGCATTCTAAAGACTGCTTGCGTTGATACGAGGCAATCAGGGTTATAGTTCTTTTTATGCTTTTTATTCCTACATACTCACACGCGCGAGCATACATGTGGCACATACTGATGCACACAGTAGAAAAACTCAGAATAGGGGTGTGGTACAGTGCCGTGAGTAAACAAAACCATTCAGAGAAGAAAATTAGGAGAGAGAAAAATCAGGGAGATGGATTTGGGGGGGGGGGGTGTCTAACCCGCGCCTGCCACGGCAACACCGCACTGCAACCAACAGGAAAAAGCATGCGTATCCGCTTGGCTATTAGCTACCCAGTTTATTCCTGACACACACACACACACACACACACACACACACACACATATACTATCTCTCTCTCTCTCTTTCTCTCTCTCTCTCTCTCTCTCTCTCTCTCTCTCGTTCTTGAACTCGCTTGCAACGTTTTGTATAATTCTTGATTTCTTCAATTAGTTGGGTTATATTATTGGCAACAAAATATTATGACCTGGCTTTAGTGTACGTCAGAAATGAGAGATAAGTAGGTCACAAGTTATCTCCTCGGCAGAAAATCAACCCGTTGCCAAATACGGTTTAAGTTCTTCATGACTTGTCGGTTGTTTGCTAAGCATTGTCAACGTGTTTTTCTTGAGTCAATAGATATTTATCATACTTTAACTTGTTTTCTCCAGACTGTTCAGTTTGTTCTAGCGCAAGTTTATTGGAACAGATTCCACTCTATTTATTTGTCATGACAATGTCCTCATTGCACTTTTACACCTTCATGAACATGGTTACAAAGGGATGGATAAAGGAGAGCGGCTTGTACAACCCATCACTGATAACAGCGCACACTTGATGAATGGATCCGCCATCAACAACACCCGTATGACGAAGTGATGACGAGATGATGATAACATAAAAGGTAAGCTATTTTTTGTTTGTTTGTTTTTTAATCAGTTCCCTTTATACCAACAAAAGCCGTTGGAGGGATCTGACATAATGTTTGACACTAGAATGTGTTAAAAAGTACAAACACAATCGGATATCAAACGAAAGTCAGGAAAAAAACCCTCTGAGCCAAGAGATCAAGACAAGTAGGGGGCTGCCCCACGGAGCCCACTGTTATATGACTTAAAGAAAATACACATTGAGGTGTACATCAAGGGAGGTCAAACAAATTTTGATGTACCTGAGATTGGAATTGCAGCCTTATCTACAAAGGCACGCTGCTTAGCCACTACAGGGCAATAATAGGTAAATTCTAATCTCTAAAACGATGTTATTGTTCTTATGAAAGTCGGATTCTTTGTTGTCATACATTGTGTCTAGATAGGACGGAAGAATTTCTGCTTGTGGACTTTGACCCATTGGCTTTCCGTTGGTGAGAACCATGAATTCGAATAGCAAAACGTGTTGTCAGTAACACTGGTGCCATTGACTTAATGCTTGAGCGTCCGCCTAGGAAGCGGTAGGACGAGGGTTTCTATCCCTGGCCGTGTCATACTAAAGACGAACCCCCCTTCCTCTCCCCCGAAAATTCATTACAGTGTGGTGTCCCACCAGCATAAGTCCAAATCACAGTGGCCAAAAAGGAGAGAAAAAAAAAAAGAAAATAGTAACAAAATCATTGAATTTGACTCATGACAGTATAATCTGACTCGATATATCCGAGAAAGTCCTCCATTAATGTCTGTGTGGCAACACGTTAATCTGCTGAGAGTGCCCTGACTATGATGATAGGATGTATACATACCCAAATCGTAAGAATCGTTCGTTTTTTAGCAATTGCCTACTTGGCGTTCACCACGAAGGGAACAGTGCTAAGATTGGTTGGTCCCGTGTCAGTATAATGGGACTGGTGCTGAGTCCCCAATTAAATCTCTGTGTGGCAGCACGTTAACATTCCAAAGCGCTCCACCAGGGATAAGATGTATAAATTGTGGAAACAGGCCTTTTAACCTTAACGTCAAAGCGCTTTTTAACCTCCTTGTTCTATATATACAATATTGCGTCGACTGAGTGATAGCTATCAGGTCTAGTTTGTTGACAAAACGAATGCTCACAAATCCGCTCGTTTATAATATGAACTGTTTACATTTCGCTCTTCTGGAGTACGGAACACAAGGATAAAAGCTGTTATTACAAATAAACATTCAACAGGGCTACACGTGAGGATTTGATTTATCTTCTGAAGTTACATGCAGTCTAAGTTAAGCTGGCTTCTTCTATTTTCTTAACAATCTTACATGCAGTCAAAGTTAAGCTGGCTTCTTCTATTTTCTTAACAATCTATATAAGCTGTCGATATAAGAAATAAACTGCTGGCTCATTTATGTTCAAGTTAATTCAACAAGTAAAATTGACAACTTGTCAATGAATGGGGCTCATAATAAGGGGTTTAAAGTACAGTTCTCCACGCATGATCATAATGAATTCATGGTCAAAGCATTCCAGCTTTGAAACAATTTTGTATGATGAAGGGCCTGGATCATGATAATTTGATTTGATTTGGTTTCATACCCAATTTACATCGATATGTCTCTAATTTGTAAGTTGTTATCGTCCCACCTATCAGCCTCTCAATGAAGTGCTTATTTTTTCATTTTGCATTGTTTCTTAATCTTGATGTGTTTATTCTCCAACCCTTTTCGACATCCTATCTAAATAGTCCCATCTGTCGTAATTGATTTTACAATAATGGGCAGTCCGTTGTACTCGGGTTCTAAAAATGTATTTATTGTGTTTTACCACAGGGATATTCCCACTCTATCTCCAGCTTCCCTGTGGGTTGTTAACATTTCAAGTGTTGATTTGGAGAAAACAAGTTGACAGCAGCAAACGTTGAAGAGTAAAAACATGTATTTCCTTGACCCGTTCTTCATCTCTAGGGGTCGTTGACTCTTCGGGTGTAAACGTGACATTTAGAGATAGATGGATAAATGCTCGTAAATAGATGTTTTATATATATATATATATATATATATATATATATATATATACATATATATAAGATA
>JAUEKY010295595.1:0-13480 GCA_031833965.1 Scyllaea pelagica | reverse complement strand
GACTCCCCCCCCCCCCCCCTTACACACTCACACACACACACACACACACTTAAATACACACACACAATATAAGAAATGCACAATGACATTGGCCAAGTAAGTTAACAAATAAATAAGTTTTTTATGATAGAATGTTCTACCTCCACATTGGTTGCTAGTTTCTCTAGTTGTCATTTTTGTATGAAACAAGGATATCAAGGAAGAAAATTTACTGAACACCCTTGTCACGGGCGCATCATCTATATGATTAGGAAAAGAAGTGGGGCCTGTAAAGAGTTCATTATTTATTAATAGGGAAAAGCACAGAAATGGAGAAAATTCTTCCTTCTGAATTTCTAAACCTATGGGTGTTTTCTCCGTCTCCTTGATTGATAGACTCTTTGCAATTGGCTGACTTGACTGTTGTGTTCAACTGACTAATGGGGAGACAAATGACCTCACTTACTGTCCATTATTAACTCATCAAACTACATTTGTAATGTTAAGTCCACAATTTTGCAGTGACTAATTAAGATTGAAAGCATTGGCTGAGTCTCAATTGCTTCAGATTTGATCGTCAGAATAGTTTGCAGGATGAAAGTGTATCAAAGATGCCAATTTTTTAATCATAATCATAAATAATTTAACCCACATCCACTGTAATACCTAATCTTCGTTCCGAATGGATATGTCTTGTGGATTGTGTTTTACGTAGCATCTTGTGTGCCTTTTCTTTTGATCCTTCAAATAAGGGTTCAGCTTATAGATCTAGTTATTTTCAGTTAAGTAATGGTTTAATGGCTCAACTGCTTTGGATTAATTTTTTGTTACATTTCATTTTTGTCCTCTTTTTTTTTTTGTACAGATGGAAGTAGATTCCCCAAGTGCAGCAATGAATGGGAAAAAATCCAAAGCTGAAGAAGTGAAATCCGAAGGAGAGATGACAGTGGTCAAAACTACAAGTTCCAATGACGCAGCTGATGCCGGCAAATCTGCTGCTGCAGAGGTTTCATTGAATTGAAAGTATTCCTAAGACTATTCCAGTTTATTGTTTGTGTGGGTTTTTTTTTTTTTCTATTTATCTTGTACCCATTCTTTGATATGGCAGCAAAAGAATGTTGAGTCCCAACGTAGACTCTGCATCAATTGGCTATGTGTAACATGTGTGTGATGTGAATCTGACAAAGATGAAAGCTTATCTGGGTCATTGTCTTGATGTATGTTGTCATTTTTGCTTTTGATTTGAAGCAATACTTCGTCATATTTATCACAATTACTGATAGATCTGTGTGTAATGAGCATGCCATTGTGTTTGAAGAAGCTGTGTTGTGTATACATTCCTGGGGGTGTTTTGCTCACCAGCTCTTTTGTCTCACCTTGGGGAGGCTGTGTCAAGAGCATTTGCCTTGTGTTTAATTTTTTGCGAGAGAAAGGCAATTGATATTAACCCATTACTCCCTACTTTGACGAAAAGCACCAGCTAAAGAACCACTGTCAACAAAGACCCTACTTTGACTGAAAGCTCCAGCTTACCACTAGTGTCATGAATCACTTCACATGGACCGGAAATGGCGGCTAAACAGCAAATGAATGTATTCACCGGACACCTGACATTCAGGGCTTTATTCCAGTTTTTATTTCATTGAAATTGGACAGCTGGCAAATGAAATATGTCTTTTTTTAGAACGGACACTAGGGATTGCATTCCTCAAATTGTGCATTCAAGATCTAGAGAAGATTAATTCAGATGATTTAAGTGATGAATCAGACATCGAAATTGATGAAAATAATGCTGTTTTGTCATTTTTCCTTGCAAAGGACTTTGCTTTACAAATTACCACAGCAGTTTATATGATTTAGCAGGACTTTGGAGATAAAAGGTTGTTTTGAAGAAAAGAAAGGGGGAAAAACCCTGCTCTTTTACATTTTTTTATTTTTCATTGGTCAAAACAACATGGTATCAATTAAATGATATATTTAAATACAAATTCAACTTTTGAATTACACAAACTTTGTACAATTACATGCTTTTTTCTCCCTCTAATGATTTTTTTAAAATGTCCACTCTGAAATTTTACTGAGTTTTGTCCCTTTGCTTAAGAACAGGGACTGAATTTTCTGCCTGGGCCCTTAGGGTGTAATCTGTTAATGATTCCTGCAGCATGACTGCTGACTGACAGTTGTCTAGGATGCATTGCAGTAGCTTGCCAGCATTGAAGTAATAACTCATCGAGTGGTTTACCAATGGGTGCTGATGTGACGGCATGGGTCAGTCAGTGAAGTCAGGGAATAGGGGGTCATGAAAGTGTTCATGAGAAATTAGATAAAGAATGGATTGGTTCTGCCTGAGCAAAATTTGAACTTTTTGACCAGATTAATTGAATTAAGGCTATTTATTTTTCATTGTAAGCCACAAGGCAAATTACCTATAGGTAGATCAAAGAAATTATGGCAGGTAACAATATCAGAAATAGTTAAAAAGAGAGGTTGTAAATTTGTTGAAGCTGAAAGGAAAACTCTGGATAGAGATCAGTGGTGAAAGTTTGTTCGTAACAGCTTACCTTACATCGCAAGGTATGATAGGTTCAAAGATAAAGAAAGAAAGATATTTCATTGTACTATCTATCCCTAGCCTATCTGACAGTCCTTGGGGTTAAGCCCTGAAATGCTCCAAAATGTCTTTGAATCTCATATGATGGGTTAGGTTAGGTTAGGTTTTTTTTTGTTTGTTTTTTTTTTTGCCTAGTCATATGGCCCCCAAGTTTATCAGCCAAGTTCATTAGCTTCTTAACAGCCTATGGAAAACATTCTACAGCAAATAATATTAGCAACAGTGCAAGCAAAGGAATTTCAGCTGACCCTTATCCCTCTGAGTTTACAAGTTTTTCAATTGTATCATGTCTTGAATGTTGTTATATTTTTAGGCTCAAAGAGCTGAATATTTGATCGATATAACATCTTTCTAATTACCTAGTAGATGAAAAGTCTCTTAGAATATTTCAGGTTCTGTCTATCAGTGAGGTTTTCTCCACACTTATGATCAAAGGTCAAATTGTGTTTGCTCTTAGTTTTTTATCTTTGATGATCTTATCAAAGAGTGGGCCAGTGTTGTAAAGGATTTCCTTTCTTTTATACACTCAAATGTTCTGAGAAGGTGTCCATCTTCTTGGTACAATCCATTTAGCCCCCTCTCCACTAGTGCCTTGGCTCAAGTGGTTGATTGATTGTGTCCGAACTGGTAGGTTGTGTGCTTGATCCCACGCCCGGACATACCTAAGTCGTCAAAATTGGGGTTTTTTTAGCAGCTGCCCACCTGACATCCAGCGTTATGGGAACAGTGCTAAGACTGGTTGGCCCGGTGTCAGTAAAATGGGCCTAGGTGAGATATTTGTGTGAGTTCTCCATTTATGTTTGTGTGGTAGCACAGTAACATATCAAGAGAGCTCCGCCTGTGATATGACCTATACAGTGTGGAAACAGGTGTTAAACCATAATGTTAAAGCGTCTTTTTAGCCCCCTCTTCCCGCTACTGCTTTTCTTTGATGGGTATTCTAGGCATTACAGGTTCACCTCCCTCTATCATCTCTCCATGTGATTGTCATGAATGAATCTGCTCCACCCCTGACATGATCTGCATCACCTGTTTGTACCGGGTAAAGGTTTCTTGGGAGGAATTTGTGTGTGGTCCATTTTCTAGTTTCATAATTTTTCAGCGCGACATGAGTGTGTGTGGGATTGTTAATGATTTGATTCTTTTTACTTTTCGTTTCTCATATAGACAGGTCTATGGATAGGAACAGATTGGGTGCGTTCACACCCAACACTCAAGCTGAGAAAAAAAAAACAGTATCTCTGCCTTGCAAACAGCCATCTCTCTCTCTCTCTCTCTCTCTCTCTCTCTCTCTCTCGCCTCTCCTCTCCTCTCCTCTCCCCATCCCTCCCTCCCTCCCTCCCACACATTGACTGAGACACTTCCATTTTACTATTTGACATTTACATGCCTGAGAGGCACATTATGTTTTGTCATTGTCTTGCAATCCATCTTGAACCATTTGTTTTAGGCAGGTAATTTTATGTTCACAGTTTAATCCTATGGAGGTAGTATTATTTTTACTTTCATCTTTTAAGAAGTCAAGCCCTATAGATGAATGAGTGGCACAATGAGGAAATGGACAATAGTATACAAGTTAAATTAAGAAGCTGAAGTTAATAAGTGCACTTAATACATAGTTGAATAAAATTTTTTTTTTTTGCTTGTATATTCAAGTCTTCATTTTCAGCGCAAATATTAATGCCAATTTTCAAAATGTAATCACAAATGATTCACCTTGACACTCAATGATTGAGGAAATCATGTCTCATCATTAAGTGTCTTCTTTACATTTACGTAGTATATTTTCTGAAATCACTGGCTTCCTGTGTGAAAGTTTTTTGAGCTGAGTGTTTTAAAAGCAAAATGTTATGGTCTGAATGTTTATCTTCGAGTAAGATGTTTTTCTTCACCATCTGTACTTCTAGTGATATTTTTGGTGATATAATTATCAAATATTATTTATTGTTTTTACATAATATTCAATGAATGTTAAAACGCCATGTCGGATTTGTTGATTCATTTTTAAAGTCATATGATTGCTATTTATTTTGTCTGTCTGTATTCTTTGGCTTTTTGTTAAATGTTGAATTTTTTTTTCATTTGAAGGTTTTGGTTCTTTCCCTGACTATTTATTACAACTGCACCTGTACTGGCTATTGCTTTTGAAATATAAAGTGGAGTCTTGCATGTTCCATCCTGTGTCTGCTCTATGAAATGAATTCACAGATTTTTTTTAAGTCCACCGTAAAGATGTGTAGTCAGGCCTTTGATTCCGTATTTGCTTGGTGTGTGGCTCCACAAAAATGGGAGGAAACTTCTTTCCAAATCAACTTTGTAAAATCAATCTTTAACTGAAGAGATGATAACAGAGCAGTTCACTCATTGAACAGACTTAGGATATCCAAATCATCTGCTCATACTTACAGAAATTTATTTTCGTTAATTTTTTGTTCCAAGAACAAAATAAATTTGCCCTGGAGTAGATTTGTTATTGAATGAAAAGAAAGAGGGTTGTTAAAGCTATTGTTGTTAGTGAAGTCAATCAATAAGTGTGTTGGTGATTCTGAAACACATGCACAGAAAGATGTGTGTTGAAGATAATGGTTTCAATCCAAGAAAAAGAAGTAGGCACTAATTAATTGATAAAAAGTCCTTTGTGATTTCATAAAAGGACAAACTGCTACAAGTTTTTCTGTCACAAAGCACTTCTAATTCTAATTCTGCTCTCATTAGTCCGGAATTCATCACTGGTTGAAAGGTGTGCACTGTACTGTCACTGTCATGGTTGCATTTACACAAGCGCAGTAATGTATTAATAGCATAATTTTTAAGTTCACTTATCAAGTTGTCATCTCCTTCTTCACTCTTTGTTTTTCCTTTTCATCTTCTTTTTTTTTCATAAATCTTTTACTTTTATCTTGATTGGTTGAAAAAGACTACCCTTCGTCTGCCAAAGAATGGCGTAGCTATTAATTTTTTAAAAGTCATAAGAAATAGATTTGTGGCCTTTTTTTCTGAAATTCCCATGTCTGGCCAATTCAGCTTTGTAAATATGTTAAAGTGATTTACCTGCATTACCTACTGCTGTGTCTTGTGTCTACTTTTTGTTTTACGCTTTGTTGTCTTTTATATTCTCTCTTACTTCCCCTTCTGCTCTATACTTTTCTGCTATCTTCTCATTTTCTCCCTTTGTGTCTCTATATTATCCCTCACAGCCTCTATGAACTATCAGACCTGTAAATTCTCAGCCCATAGGCTGATATCAGACTTTAAAGTGAATTTAAAATTCTTACTTTTACCTTCACTTCTTTTCTTTTCGTGAAATGCGTCTTGATAACACAGCACCGTTCAACCTGAAACCTTATGTTGATAGGGGAATCCCCAAAGTGTGTCATTCCCGTCGCTTTTGGATTTAACCGTTGACGATCACGTGACATACTGCCCGCACATGCGGACGGCCCCTGTGAACTGTGAACTCTCCTAAGTCGTTAAAAAATAACCCCGCTTTGCTTTCGTCATTAGGTTTAAGTTCACGTGGTCAGAGCATTTCATCAGATTCTCTTTATCTTTGTTAATTAATATCTCAGCGCAAAACTGGAATGAAGGTTTCATTGGGAGAATTCAATTATACGAAAAAGCATCGTGAACCCTGACCTAATTCTTCATGAGAGGTCGCTCAAAAGTCCTCAAGTGAGAAATGATACGAAGGAGGTCACGTCTTGAGTCAAGGTCTAGACGTCTAGTTTTCATTCAATGTTGGAGATGATCTTTTACTCATCTGTCAACTTTGCAAAAAAGAAGCTGTGATGCTTTCAGTCTGTGTGTATTACGAAACTATAGTGGGTTAAAAATTGTATTCAATATTTCCACCCCTTTATGATAAAATGTTAGCAAAATGCATTAGAATTTTTACTCTTATCTATCGCAGCGTCGACGTCAGGGCATTTGATGTATCATTCTGAAGCTCACGTTAACTTTCCGATTACATGAGAAAATCCCTGAAGCAGAAATTTGACTCTGTTTAGTAGCAACTGGGGATTGAAGTAGAATTATGGTATCTTTGTGTCAATATCAGGCCAGCAGATTGTAAGTAAGTCAAATCTTTTGTTTACCAGATTTTTTTACTCCTCAACATGTCTATAGAATGTTTGAAACAATTAAACAGCATTTTAAAGCTGTTTTGTCCTTTTTTACTTATATGACCGGGATGATGGAAAATGTTCAGACTTTTTGCAGAATGGGCATTTACAGGCCTGAACGATGAATATCTATTGCTTTTTCTCTTCTGCATCAGTTTTTCTAGTCTATGGCTATCAATAACAAAATTTTGAAGGAGTGTACTTGTGATTTGATCAAACCTATTTCAGTATTTTTGGGGAAGAAATAAGGATTATTGATGTGTCCAGATCACATTGAGAAATCATAACCATGTTTTGGACTTGATTTTTGTTTCCTGAGGGAAGCTTTGCTTTGTTGTTGTTACCAAGTTGATGTGCACTGTTGATACTGAATTATATTTATATATGATACTTTACTTTTTTTTCTTCAAAGTGAAGTCATTCCATTATGTTGAAACAAATATTGTTGACTGCATCCTCAAAAGTTATGTCTTTTTTCTCTATGATTAAGATAAACAAGCTATATTAGTATTCATATTATCTCTTGCAGTCAGTTTGTTCTATGTATTGATTAGTGTCTAGCTCAGTTTTGAAATTAATATTTAGTGGAAGAAAAGTAATAGACAGATTATAGCAGATTGTTGCAGGTAACAGTATTTACCTGGTAAGGAAGCCATTCTTTTTATTCTTATAATATTGCTCTCACCTCTGTTTCTCCTTGTAATGCAACCATATGAAATAAAATTGCCTTTTTTTTTATCAAAAGTGATTTGAACTTCAGCATTTGTCATTTAATTCTACCTACTGTATTGTCACTCAATTTTCTCCCTCATATCCATCCTGCTCTGAAGATAAACATTTCAATCCAGTGCCAAACACTGCCTGTTGCTTTAGACAGCAAAAGGGAAAACATTTTCATTTTATTCAGACCTTGATAGAACTTAAAATTGATCTCAGTCTCAGACAACTCACACAGACAGCATAACAACATGTCTCCATTGATTCATTGTGATCTGTCATTTGTGAAAAACCTTACTCTTACTAAACTCTCAGGAAGAGAACAGAAAGACCACCATATATGTTTCTGTGCCTTGATGACGTAATTACTTGGTGCTGACCTCACCAAAAACTACCACAGAAACGCCCTTGAATATGTTTCTGCGTAGCAGTGACGATTGGCATGTATTTTGATTTAGAAAAAAAAACATTTATTGCTTATCTTTTTAAATTCTTCACAAAATGGAATTCTGCGCGGACCTTGTCTAGGTCACTGAGTTAAAAAATCCAATCAGATTTTGTCTAGATTAATTGCTTGTAAAGATTTGGTCAGTTGAAAAAAATCTCTAGTCAAGACCATTGACATCATCAGCATGGCGGCCGGGTGACCCCGATCTTCCACGCACCCGGTGGACAAATGGTTTTTGGTGAGTAGGAAGGAAATGATCAAACTGAAGAAATAAGCTGCCACCGATTAGACATATCGATGCTGAAAATAAGTGGCGTTGCTGTACTTTTGTAGTGTAGAGATTTAAAAAAAGGTCAATTCTTATTTTTCTCGGCACCTATTGGCTAGGAGGCAGAGATGGGTGGTCTTTCTGTGCTTGCCCTTAGATGATAGAGACAGAAACTATGACTACAGAGATGGATCCACTTTGGTGCTCAGATTGCGTTCTGTCCTTGTGATACAATTAATGCAGCTTCTGAATAGATACACTGCATATTGACATCTAGTGTGATGGTTTTATTTTTTGTTTTGTTTTGTTTTTGCTATGTACTATTACATATTTGTATTAGTATAACGAAGCTCAACTTACAACTGAAGCTAGTTGTTAAAAAAAGGACAACTTTTTGCGAAGGAGGGTTGTCTTGTTTACAGTCATAACAAGTAAAAACATCTCCTTTTCTTACTAGGGGATGTGTCCTACTGGAGCTTGCTAATACTATGTAATAGCAAACAAGATTGCTTTGTTTTCATCTACCATGTGATTGCTTTATAGTTGTTTCTGTCATTATTATTATGCATAACAAAGAACAAAAGGGACTCCTGGAAAGCCTGTGACGAAAACTTTCATCGTATACAGAGAAACAAGTTTAAACCAAAAAATCCACTAAACCGAAAACAATGAAAGCAGTTGTTTGGCTACTTATTAATTCTAAATAAACTATGTATTTCTGATCCAAAATAAAAACTCAGGTCCCTTCAATTTCGGTTTAAACTTGTTTCACTGTACATGACAAGCAGTGGAATTTTAGAAATGCTTCTATCTGTGGAGTTTAAAGGGGACTGAGAAGGTTCACTGGCGTAAAAATCGCACGAAACTTCAAATGCATTTTTCTCAAAACTGGGTGTGCTAAATCCAAGCATTTCAATGATTAATATCTCAGCTGTACCTTGATGGATTTTTATGACTTGGATATTAAACTAAGCTTAGGAATTCAGCTTTTTGATGATGTAGCTGCAGGGAGCACCTAGCACATCTCTCTGATTAATGGAAATGTGGGTGACGTAATCCACCCTCTATCTGTATCGTCTTCCTGGGTTTCCCTTAGACATTGTCAATAATCAGAATACCACACAACAGCTTTCCATATTTTATCTTATCAATTCCTCATCATTATTGATACGTATGCTCAATCTCAGGCTACATAAAAATTTGTTTGACCTTTCTAGATGTACACCTCAATGTGTATTTTCTTTGAGTCATTCAAGAGTGGGCAAAGTGGGCTAGTCACCTGCTCGTCTTAATCTCTTGACTCAAGAGTTTTTCCTGACTTTTGCTTGATATCAGATTATGCTTATACTTTTGACACATTCTGGTATCAAACATTATGTTGGGTCCCTACACTGCTTTTGAGCGATACTAAAGGGATCTGATAACAAAACAAAAACAAAAAACATGCATTTTTGTATAAACCGCTGACAAAGCATACTCAAGACCATCATTAGTGTCACAAATTGCGTCTGTGAGCTTTTCGTTCATAACTAAGGACATGCTCTTTACAACCTTAAATGTCGTGATATGTAGTCTAAAAGATTAAAAAGCTATGTATATACCTCAAACACAAAGCGTTGAGTAAGGGCTTGAAGCTAGGAATACAGAGTTTCATAAGATAATAGAAAGATTGACATAGTGTCAGATTTTAGAGCATCGGGCCAATAATCTAGCAGGGTAGAATCATTGGGCCTAATTCACTTGAGGTTCAGTTTATTGATTCATATCAGTATGTATTAGGCCAATGCCAAATCCAGATAACATCACAAAGAATACATTGATATTGAATAAGAGCAAGAAAAACAATGGGAAAATGATAGGACTCAAATCCAAAGGAAGAAAAGGGGATGAAATGAAAATCAAGACAGACTAGGGCAAGGTCTACTTATCAAACTGAATAAACAATGCTAAACAATGGAGAGAGAGAGAAAGACAGATAAACAGGCAAACATAGTGACCGACAGAAGTCTACACTGAAACATTCTGACAACAAACAAATTGAAGAAAAAACAAATCATCCAAACCTGATAATGATAACAAAAAAAAATATTAGCAGTAAGAGAAAAGTGATAAGACTAGTTAAAGAATGAAGGTGACAGTGACAGGCATTGGAGATGAATTGTGCATGGAAGATCAGTTATCCATTAACCTGACTATAACTATAAGTAAGCGAGGAGGCTTAACATTTTGTTTCAACACTTTGTTGGGTCATATCAAAGGCAGAGCATTCCAGAAAAGTTAACAGGCTGTCACATATAGAGATAAATTAAGAGCCAACTCAAATATTTCGCCAAATGCCAGGCATGATAGCTGTTGTGAAAGGATTTTTTTGTCTTGGGTATTATAATTATAACACAGGGATTCAACCCACATCCTACAGTATGTACCAGTACCAGTTTCGAGGTGAATGCTCAACCATTTGAGCAAATGAAACTGGTCCAAGAAAAATAACAGTAACAAACAGTCAACACAAGGAACACACTGGGTTGGAATTCACATGGAGAGAAAAAGAAAACAACACAAAGACAAGAAGAGAGGAGGATGATGTGCAAAGGAGGGAAGACCTGGATTCAAATTCAAGTAAAAAAGTCTGTCCAGAATAGGAGGGAGGGGGAAAAAGGTGTTTGCAATGGCCTAGTCACTGCTAACCCATTTTGGCATAGGTTATGATGAGGATGATTCATCAACATTCCATCTCTCCTTCATTTGAAAGGCTGCAGAGGCATTTTGTTTACTTCTATCAAAGTGCTGTATACTGATCACAAGACAAGAGTGGGTTTGTTTGTCCTCTTGAGGTCACCTCATTAGCCCTTTCAAGTGCAATGGATTGATACAATGGCATCAAATTAGAGAAAACTTGCTTGCATTCAGTGTGTGCTTGTGGCCTGATGTGCCATTCTTACTGTGCAAGAGTCGAGGAAAAAGAGGCAATCTTTGAAATTGTCATGCAAAGCACTCACTCCTTTCTGAATACAAAAACCTACCAGAGAAAGTTTTGAAGGTGATAGAAATTCTTGAAATCTTTGAGAGGCTATTGATAGTGATAGTTAAGATAAAATTTGCTAACTTACCAACAGTTTTTCAACCACTTTCAACATACATTCTCTAGATCTAATATGAAATAAGAATAATAAAATTGAATCAAAACTTGTTGATACTTACAATAAAAAATCTTTTATTAGGAATTGTAAGGAAAGAAAAAAGGTAACTCTGAAATATAAAGAGAGACAACAATTACGTACTCATGAATCTGACTTTTTGCAAGTCTTATTGTCAGTTTTATCTAGCTTAGCTATACTCTCACTTCTAAAGAATACATAAATATAAAAAGATGTTATAGCTGCGCAAAATCAATTTGTGGAATTCTTGCATTAGGTATATACAAAATCCTTTTACAATGAAGTGAACAATAGTATGAAAAAGTTCAAAGATGACACTCAAGAAAGTTTTGTACCAATGGCTTGATTACTATTTCATTTAAAGAAATATATGTGTGATCAATACAGTTCTTTAACTGCTACTGTTTACAGATGGATAAGTACAGGAGGGAAATCAAGATATGATTATGAAACATAACGCAAGAAACCTAATACTAATATCAACTCATGTACCAAAATTCTTGTCTTAAAAATGAAATGAAATCTTACATAACAGATTTTAACTTGAAGTTTAAGTGAGAATGTTATTGCATAATGGAGGTATCTTTGTCTTTGACTGAAATTCACTGCTATCACATCATTGCTGACCTATTCATTTCTAGGATATATGAAGTCTATAAAATGATAATCATATACATCCAAGGCTTAATCAAATTATTCAGTATGTGTGTGCCTTAGTTTTGTCATTTCATTTCATTATCCAGTACCCTGTTACCATTACAGTGTAAGGCAGACTCTGATCAAGACAGAATTTCTCTGGATCAAGCCACTAAGCCAAGCAGGTGATCAGCCCACTGTGACCTTTAGGTGGTAGTGGTAGGATTTCAATTTTGCCCGGACAGTGGCCTTGCGGCCTGCTCTTTTCGATTTCCAACTGCCAAGGGTTCTTTAACGTGCGCAACCGTGCTGTATATTGAGGTTTAAATGTACTTATGAGAATAGAAATGCTGAGTTGAGCTGGTGGCAGTTTTTGTTTATGTATGATATATGTTTTTGTGGGGTTTGTTTTTCTGGTTTTTGGGTGTGTTTTGCCTTTCAATTGTTTATCTTATTTTGTTATTCTATTGTTTTCTTTTCTTTTTTAGATTAAGGCTAAGGAAATAAGGGCTTGTAATTATGTTTCAAAGGGGGAAAAAAAGAATGAATTTTTTTTTAAAAAACAATACCAAAATGGGCGTGTCTATCAAAGAAATATGTCACAAAACCCTTGTTAAACCAATTGCAGTACAGTATAGGCCAACTTCAAGCACACTTCGAACTCAAGCATACTGTGCCACTGTAACCAAATTTTAATTTTAGCTATATAAACTGTATGCCTTGAAGCATGGTGACTTTGCTTTATTACTTGTCAGTAGCCAATTCTGAGGTTAGTTGCCCTCTTTGTTTCATAACAAAAGCAGCATTGCAGCTGTGTGCAGACAGAAAGAACATAAGGGAGATAGATACGAGAGAAATAGGGGGAGGGAGGAGAGAGGGAGGAATTAACGGTTGCACAAAGAGTACACCAGCTGACTGTGTTTCATTCGCATCCTGACTTCCGCCCATTACATCTTGAATGAGTCTCAAGGATGCTTTACTTACCATCACTTCCAGTCACAGTCCTTACTAAACATACTATAATTAATCTGGTTTAGGATGCGGGTTGAAGATGGAGATTAATGTGGCATTAAACTGTGACAGTTAACTGTTTCCTCAATCAATTGTTAGCATGGCGTGTAGTTATGTGTTTTATCAAGACCTGCCGCCTGTGTCCTTTTCTTGTTCGATCACATACAATATTATAGGCCTACCTCATTTCCTACAATTACAGTACCACACAAAAGATTTTGCGCAATGCTTAAAAAATATCAAAACTTATATTGCTGCATGGCAGTGTGTTTTGCAATCATAAAAACACCAAGGAAGGGAGACAACTTAAGTTTTACTTTGATTCTGGAAATCTCTTGATAATGTTAACTTTGGACTCAAGCACGCTTCGGCATTAAGCACGCTTAGCCCTCCTTCAAATGACCATGCTTAAAGCCACCATGTATTGTATGAGTATCAGTCTTAGTAGCAAGCATGTGTGTGTGTGTGTGTGTGTGTGTGTGTGTGTGTGTGTGTGTGTGTGTGTGTGTGTATGGGGGGGGGGGGGTAGGG
>JAUEKY010295484.1:0-13481 GCA_031833965.1 Scyllaea pelagica | reverse complement strand
TGCTTGTCTTAATCTCTTGGCTCAGAGTTTTTCCTGACTTTTGTTTGATATCAGATTGGGTTGTTTTGTTTTGTTTTGTTTTGACACAGTCTGGTGTCAAACACTATGTCGGGTCCCTACACTGGCTTTGGTCAGTACAAAGGGGAAATGATAAACAAAGAAAGATCCTTGAAAAAAAAAGCTTTAAACTTAAATTTGGGAACAAAGACTTTAATCTACCTTGCGCTCAAGGGTCAAACTCCATTGCCACAATGCAATTTCTGTCTTTGAGTTTTCCTCCAATCTTTCCATCCACCTTGCTCTCCAGATGAAGAAATGCTTGGCGGTCAGACGGACACCATTGAACTTACAACTCTGTCCATCAAGAAGCTGAATAAAGGATATATATGACCATTTCAATTTATTTAAAAAGATTTGTGACTTACTAGTTACCTATGTCAATCTCCTACAATCAATCAAAAAAGATTTGTGACTTACTTCTTACCTATGTTAACCTCCTTCAATAAAGGCTTTTCATCTCATCATAATACAAACAGGATATATAAGAAATAAAATTTTAACTTTATATCTGATGACTTTGTCTTATTAGTCACAATTTTTCAACTAAAACACAAATCATCTGCCTTTAACCCTGTTCAGTTATTTTCCAATAAACATAATGAAGAAGGTAAAGGCATTTGATCTCTAAGGAAAGAAAGACTTACATGAAAATATATCATCCAATATTTATTACCACATATTTCGATTGTAACTTAAAAAGAAAAGAAAAATGTGCGGATTCAAGTTTGTACACAAGTTCTTGATCATCCAAACAGATTGATTTTTGACATTCATAACCATTTCCCACACTTCCCTTGACAATTTTAGTCATGACGTCAACAGCTTACTAAAGCCATCAATATCACACAACACCAAACCATGCAAAGATTAACAGCATTTCAATTAGTTCTTCTTATAAAGAAAAAAAAGAAAGTTTTTACATCTTTATCAATGTAAGCCAAGAAATAGTAGGGAATAGGGAAGCACAACTCCATTTAATTTGATTGTGTTATACCAAAACTGAATAAGATCAAAACAATTACCCTTTTTCTCAATTGGTTCCTAGTGAATTCTTTCCATTTGCAAAGACTCTTTGACCACAATACATGACAGAAATGCTGGCTAGCTTGGCTCTCTTTCTGGTGCATTTGGTTCTTCTTATCCAGCTCAGCTTGCCATTGTTTGAAATATAATGACAGTTTCACTGCAAAAAGGATTCAAAAGAGTTCTTTTACAAGCTATTTTTTACAGTTAAAACAGTATATTAAGATGGCACTCTCTAAATCCAATTTTGTATTCATTTTTCATTCTATGATACATTATTGCAACCAATCATGATTTCCCTCAGTGTCGCAGTCCCACATCATATTTCTGCAACACCAATAGCTATGTAAACTAACTGATATACTTTACATGTATGCTTTATATTCATTCATGTTGATTCAACTTAATTAAAGAGACAATCTTACAACTTCAAAAATTTTCATTATTGACTTTTTTTTCAACTTTGACTTTTGGGCATCATTCTAAAGCATTTATGCCATTTTATCTGTATACCTTATGAAAAAAAAAATACCCTGACACAAATTAACCAATAGAAAACTTTTGAAACATGGTCTTCAAGTAGAAGTTGACAACAAAGTTATAAAACATAGTGAGCATTAAAAATGAAGGCAAAAGAAAAAAGTGAATTCATCAAACAGCATTTATTTCTTCTACCAATTTTCTCTTTGTTCACCTCTAATTCATGCTCTCTGTATATTTCTTTTACTTTTACAGAATAAACAAACTTTGTGGATAGAATGAAATAAACATAAGAAAGACTAAACACGTACACTGTTGCAGCTGGGATACAGCCTGCCCCAGCAGCTGCTTCGTTTGTTGCTTTCTATAGGCTTGGACAGCTGCCCAGCTGCGCCACTCCTGCACAACCTACAAGAAAAGGAGAAGAAAAAAAACCTTTGAACAAAACCATTTGACCCCAACTATCTTTCCTTCTATAAAAACAATATACAATGTACGAATCTTGAAAAAGAT
Organism: Scyllaea pelagica; assembly: GCA_031833965.1. NCBI lineage: Eukaryota > Metazoa > Mollusca > Gastropoda > Nudibranchia > Scyllaeidae > Scyllaea > Scyllaea pelagica. Next base: position 11,405 of record JAUEKY010295484.1, on the reverse strand, counting down.
TTTTAAAATAATTGACTCCTGCAGCAAAGTAGACATGAAGGAATGAGCTATTTGGCTAGAGGAAGCAAACAGGTGTCCCCTGACTTATTTGATAGACAATGTGACAGTTTTCTCTTCCCCACGAATGTTAACAGAAATTAATCATAGAGGGGAAAAAGCATACAAAAAAAAGAGTAACATAATGCTCAATGAATTCTAACAAGCTAGATTTATGAAAATCAATTTCTATATTTTTTTGAATTGCTACAATCAAGAATTTAGATGATACCAGAATAAAAAGAATAAACTTTTTTTACCCTGAGCATTAAGCAGCGGTTGAAATGTATTCTGGCAGCATCCCTTTGCTTTCTTTTGATGATAAGGTCCAACGTGATAGTCTTCCACTCTTTAATTACTACTCTAGAAATGAAAAAGAAAAAATAGCATGAAGAAACACGGCAAAGAAATGCCAGCGTAGGATTATACAGAATTGGAAACACATAAGAGCAGAAGGTGGATGCTAATAAGGAGAGCAGAGGAACAGGCAAATGCCTTGAGTTAGCTAAAAACAAAACAAACAAACAAAAACAAAAAAAATCTTAGAATTCAGAAGTAAGTTAAACAGCTATATCTATCATTTTCATACCCTCAAAAAAAGTAAAATTCAATGCACAGCGAGGAGAATCAAAGTGCTTACTGTAACATCTTTTGACATCTTCTTGAAAGAAGAGCATCCGCGGCCTGCCGAAACTGTCTGCCTTGCACCCAGAGGCTCTTCCACTCCTTAACACAAACAACGAGGATGTGACTGTTGTGGTGCCTGGTGGCCGCTTCCTTCTTCATCCTCATCTCTTTCTTCCCTCTCATCCACTGCACCAGGAATGTATTGTGAATGAATCCATGAACACAAATAGAGATGAATGAGTAGAGGGAAGGATGGAAAAATGTATTCTCTGAAAGCATGGAGTATATAGGCTTATAAATAAAAAAAAAAAGACAGGGTGAGACAGTGATGTCTTGACTGAAGGTCCTCGCCAGGCATGATAACAAAAATCAGAGAACAGCTCACATATATGCATGTAAGGGAACAAACCCTCACCGTCAAGGGAAGGAAGGAAGGGGACTGATAAAAAGAGCGTATGATAGATAAATGGATGTTTGTTCAAGTAAGAATTAATGAGCAATGGCAGGAAGCACTCATAACAATGGAGCAGAAGATGAGCAAAATATTTTAGCACTTGCTAAGACAGCCAAATTTTGAATCTGTCGTAGCAACTGGCATTTAGCGAAAAAAATTATAGGTTTGATCTCATTAGTGACTGTGTGAGATACTAAATTAAATAAACTAAAGTTCTCTTTATCAATCCTACCTCTTTCCAGTCTTGAATACACTTCATTTCTTTCTTTCTGTTGTGGAATTGAAGGGCTTTCACATGATTCATTTCTCTGCACCAAAGAAGGTAAAGAGAAAAAAAAGAGAAATGAAAAAAGGAGAAAATAAAAAAATAATAATAACAAATAAAAACTTTTTGGTAATAGCTTTTAAAAATGCAGTACTGGCTTGCACGGACATTATGTTTCATCAACCACCGAGCTAATAAAGTAATGAAGGAATTTGATAGGACAAATATGAAGAATTTACCAAAGAAGAACTTTGCAAAAACCAAACTGTGGAAAAGATGCTGAAGAGTGATTTCTGGTTCAAATCTTCTCACCATTAGGTTTAAATTACAGAGAGTTTCTAGCTATTCTCTAATCTGTATTGCTTGATCCCATTTTGATTGGTTCATTAGTAAAAATTCAGAGCCTACTCATTCTTACCTACCACAGCATGCTAAAAATATAGATTCACTTTTATTAGTTGATCATGACCATTTTTAGCAAACACCTACTTTTTCCGCTTTGCCGATACAACTCCTCTCCAAGCATCAATGGCTCTTAGACAAAGAGAATAAAAATAATGACGGGACGCCTCTTCCAATTTAAGTCTTTCTTCCTCCTCTTCAGCAGCTCTCTCTTTCCAGAGAGAGAAAAACGATTTTGTAAGGGTTGATTCATGGTGCAATACTGCCTGCGACAGGAAGTACAAAACAGGTGTAATGAAAATCAGAAAGACACAATCACATCCTGATATTGAGTCTAAGAAAAAAAAAAGAAAAATGGAGTAGTGGGGGGAGGAGGTGGTAGAGGAGGAGAAGTGGCAAAGTCGAAATGAAGTCGAAAAGAAAAAAAATTTTTTAAGATGATAAGATTTCCACAAACATGGAGTATTCAATTTGTGTTATATAATTGCCTCCTTGGATTATTCAGGTATCGGGAATGACATTTTTCAGATATAAGGAATAAAATTATGTTGGAAATAAAACTCTTACTGGTGATTAAACTAGAAAATGAACACTAAAAAGACTCTTACCATTCTGTGTAACATCCTTTGGTCTCTAATACTCTGGGCATCAGACCTCCACTTGGTGAAGACCCTTCGTTGTGCATTACCCCTGTAATTTGCAGCATGTAATAAACAACAGAAAATGAGACTCTAGTGCATTAAGAAAATGGTAACACACTTAACTATAAAGTAACTATCGATACAATTAATTTGACATACAAAAAATCTTTTTTTCCCCACAATTCATATTTAATCTCTTCTCACATTTGGCTCTCCAAATCTTGCTCTTTGAATTTTTAGAATTTTCCCCCTATTTCAGGTTACTGGCACACTTACTTGTAAACACATTGGGCTGTGACTGCATTCTGCTGACACGTCCTCTCCAGTTGTACAAACATCTTCATATGGAAGAGACACTTTGGGATGGTGTGTAAGTAGTAATGAGCCTCTGCTCTGGCGTGCTGGACCTGTGTGGATTGGAATGGAGAAAAAAAATCAATAGCAACTGTCTAAAGCCCACCTGTCTCAACACACTTAAATGGATTTATCCATCTCAAGACAATCTTAAGATGAAATTTTGATCCTGCACCGGTCAAAATGTGGCCATTTATGTAGTTGAAAATGAAAATGGCTTTGATATGGTGCTACCTGTTGAACTCAGTCAGAATGGACCAAAGGACTGAACTTTGGGTGAGGGATTGCCGGCCGGGGTACTCAATATTTCACATAAAGGGATGCCAAAGGCAACGTTTTGGGAACCTAAGTCTAAGTTAAGAATTATCATCATCACTGTCGTCAAATCCTAGTGAGATTTGCAGGCCAGGAATTATCTCTCCCGGAGGGCATGCAAAAAATTTGCAGCGGTGCTGTGGGATATTTCCAGCCCTGGATTTGATACTAAAAAATGTCAGTAGAGAGGTGAACAAATGAAAATCTAATATTTCCCTCTGAAGTCTGTGAGTCCTAGTTTCCTATCAGAGGACCAACTACCTAAAGTAAATTTTGATTTTTGATACAGACATGTGTCTTTATGCATAGGTAAATATTTTGAATAATCCTGTAAGTAATTATATATTCAGTCTTTTTCAAAGTAACTAGTGAGTGAATTGTCCAAAAAGGGAATCCATTTTTTTCCCCACCATAAGTTTGTTCACCTTTCCTCTAGAGATAGTAGTCTTGAAGGACCATAGCCTCTGGACACAAATGAAATTAGTGGATACAAATGAAAATGTCCATGGATAGGGCTGCATTCAGGCTGGACTGACTCGACCCTTTTCACCTTGTATGGCCTTGGAAAGCGTGTTAACTCTTTTTTGAGATATTGACAAGAAGTTTGAGATTCTGCCTAAGTCACTTTTTCTGCATGCTCAGCGATTATCATAAAGTTATTTAATGACAATTCAAAAATCAACTTGCAATCAAAGAACCAAACCTCTACTTTTTTAGGTCATGCAAGCTGAAAAGTCCAGTCTGAATATGGTTATGGCTGTGAAACCATTGTAAATCTGTCTAGAGTTTGCCATAAAATTGTCTTGAGGACAGGGCAAGAATTGTGTGATGAACATGATTCCATGAATGTTCAAATGACCTGTTCTTGATAAATGGAAAAAAAAAGAAAGATCTTGACACAAGCTTCCAATAGTCTTGGAAAGCTATAGGCATTAGCTCCTACAACATTTTTTGTTTTAACGTTTAATATGGTGGAGAAGGCTTGTCAAAGAATCACAAAACCTTCCACAATCAGAGTAAACTAAAATATGCTGAAGGAGTTCCACAAATTATTCAAAGTAGAACATGAATGATTATTTCATGTAGCAAGAAAAACCAAATTGCCAGAAGCAAGTATTACAGGAAAAAACACAACAAACCTTCCTGTGCTTTCTCCACTGACAATATTCTTCTAGGGCTGAGAAACATTTCAGCATAATGTTGTAACTGGAGGGATAGAAATCAGAAGAACAATGTGATGTCAAAATGGCTTTTCAGTTCTACATTATATATTTCAGCTTGATGTCTGTAAAATATTGCACCTGGAAAAGATTCTTCTCCTTCTCAGAGAGAAAATATGCCATTCAGTTAAAAATATCATCATTTCAAAAACGTAATTAAAGATCATCATTTCAAAAACGTAATTAAAGAGTGATTTTGATACTCTTAAAAAAAATAAACTACAACAGCAGCATTTCCTGTGTTAATGGTTTCACAACATTCTCCACCGTGAAAACTTGTTGTCTCTTTATAATGAAACCTGGTAACACAATCATCGTCTATATTACCTACATTTAAATTTGCATTATCTTTAGAAAAAAAAAACAACAGAACATTGAATCTGCAAAAATCCAATCTGATTCTTAATGAAAAAAACAAACAAACCAAATTCCCTTTCCTTAATGATGTTTATCAGATATGCATGAGGCAATAAAAGGATTTAATCAAAGCTTCCCACCAGACTTACTTGTAGCACTGACGGGCTAGGGCTGTCGCTGTTGACATTTTGTCTTCTTGCTTCAGGTCATACATGTGTACCCACCGGTTCCAGAACCTCCGTTGCAGCTGTGGATGGATGCAGAAGTAGAAGTATGGAAGCAAGCCATGTTGAGCGAAAGGGGAAAGTGTAAAGAGTGATGATGTACTGAGAGAGTGAACAATTTTCGATTAATTACAATCAATGCAAAGTGTTCATTTCATGGGAAGGGTAATTTAAAAATAGGCAGTCTTTACTGTATAGGTAGCTGTTATGAACAAACTTTTGCCACTGATCACTATCTAGAGACTTCTTTTTGAAGCCATACAAAATCTATTCATGTTTACGGAAATAAGAAATATCAGTAAAATGCATGTCATACAATGTTGAAGAAACGATAACTGGTAGGTTTTATAAAAACAAATGACAAAAACAAAGCCAAAACAAAAAAAGGAATAAAACAGAAAGGCCAAGGACTTTACCTTTGCAAGAAATTTGTAATAACGATTTTCTTGGATTTTTTTACAGAGATGTGAAATTCATTTTCAATCTATCCCTCCCCAAAATCACTATGTTATATATGATATCTTAAAAGCAGCTTTGATATGACCTTTCAAACACACTTGTGAAATGCTTACTTACCTGTGAATCTTCCAACTGCATAGACAATGTCCTTCTCATGACCTTGATACGAGAGTGGACAACATTCAAGCGGAAGGAGGCCAACCCAAAATGCTGGAAAGTAGACAAACATTGAACAAATGAAGCTTCAAAAAGATATATGCCATACTTATATTCAAGAATAAGAATATTTTGTTGTAAGAATATTTTGTTGCTATGACTTATTGTTATTTTGCAAACTGAAAAAGAGTGCCAGTTTTAACACTATATTTTCACTATAGTTCAAAATCTCTCAAAAATCTAAAACCTCTCTTGTTTTACTGTATATGATATAAATTCAATACGCAAAGCTGAAGCATACTAATGCTTCATTTCAAAACTATAAGGTGATAAGGTAATAAAAATATGCTTTATTCTATCATCACCCATTAGTCATATCTATGAAATCTACACAAATCAATCAGAAATCATTCATTATTTCCTAACAAAAAAGCTTATACTTATCAAAATCAAAATTTTTTTTCACTTTTTAATAGAAATTTGTTTTTTTCCACATACACTAAAAATCCTGATTCTAATCATGTTACATGTATTCTGTGTCAAACAGTGCAAGAACTAAAGGAAGAAGAATTTCAACTAAGTCACTTACTTTCAGATGGTGTTGATAATGCTCAGAAGCTTTCCTCTCACTGCTTTTCAACTGCCGCTGATGGTCACAGTCTTAGTCTCATTAAGGGAATCATACAAGTTTACTAAGTCATCATATGATAAAAAAACTGATTATGATTTACCCAAGTTGAGGCAAACTGAAACCATGAAAAAGAAACAGTAAAAGGCAAAATCTGCAGAACAGAAGTGTTCATGGTGATCTACTCTCAAGCAGGATGCTGAAGAATCAAAATGCTTAATAATTAGAATCTGTGGAGGGCTTCCAAAGAATAAGTACCGCCATGAATGCAAATTTCTTGACAAAAAATAATCTATAATAAGTAAAAATCTGATTGCTTTTTCCAGGAATAATTTTAATTAATTTTCTTAAGTCCTGCCTTGTGTAATGGATGCTTGCTTAATTTTGTGCGCCAAGTTTTCTAAAAAAAAGAAAAAGTTTGAAATATATAATATATCTGAGAAGTATTGGGCTACCCTTCTTATATCAACAAACTGTCAATCACAATGAACAGATAATGAACACAAAAAACCCCCCAAAAGACAGATTCCCCGCCAGGAGCTAGTAAGTGTGCAATCAATTTGATCACTTTCATGGACAATAAAAGGTAAGAGGGGCACAACGTTGCCTGCTATATGTGAAAACAAAAATGTCATGAATTGCTCAAACTGATTACCTACAGCAAAACATATAGGAATAGTTATTGTTATTGTGATGAAAAGGAGATTGAAATTAACTAAAGAGGAAGAATGTTGGTGCAACATTCATTCTTGTTTTGTCATTGCATTGGGAAAAACTACATGCTGTATGATACAAGCCCTTAGATTAAAAGACACAATGAACTAATCACCTGGTTATTTCTTAAACATACTGATTGATGCTAAGTTCTTGCTAAAGTAAGGATTACATTTTAAATAATTCTACAGTGGACCAGAATATCAAAGTTTGAATTTCAAAAGAGAAAGAAATACAAAAGTGAAAAATAAAAATGATATCTAAACTCTGGCTATCAAATGATAAGAAAGCATACACCCCTCAATCAAAAAGAGAGGAAGTGATAAAGCCAAAGTGCTTGAATTAAATAACCAAGGATACCCTGCTGAGTGAAAACTGAAAGTATCTCAAGTAAAGTTGAAAAGAATAAACTTAGGTGGTTAAGTCATATAAATAGAATGGGTAAAGATAGAATACCAAAACAAATCCTACAAAGTAAGCCGCAAGGCAAATTACCAACAAGTGAACCAAAGAAATTATGGCAAGAAATAATATCACAAACATTTAAGGAGAGAGGCTGTAAATTCATTAAAGCAAAAAAGAAGACTCTAGATGGTGATCAGTGGCAACATTTTGTTCAGAACAGTTAACCTTACACAGCAAGGTCAAATAGATTTCAGAAGATAAGGAAAAAAATAAAGAAAGGATACATTGCTGCCATCTCCACATGGCCCATCGCAGACGGAAGGTAACCGCTATTTCCTCAATTCGATGATGATGCTGACGAATAGAGCAGATCAGATGCCACCGCTGAGACCAGTGGCTGAAGTATTTGGCTTTCAGCTGGTTCAAATGCATCCTCTCTGCAAAAGCTACAAGATAATATAGAATAAAGATTTTTATTCTCTCTTCAATAAACAATCAAATTCGCTAAAAATGATTTGCTCTTTTATCTGTCATATCAAAGTCAGTTTTCTAACTTAACAAGTTTACTTGCTGGCACAAAGCATGAGAATTTGCCACAGAAACCTTGATGAAACACCACATGCAGTGTCCACTCATATATCTCACCTAGTCGCATAATCTGACACTGGAGGGCCAGCCCATCTCAGCATATTTTCCCCACAATGCTGACAGCTGCTAAATTACCACCAATTTAAAAGTTTAAGATATGACACAAGGGAACAGACCCATGAACCATCTTTGACACTTGGCAGCACTTAACTTTGATTGAGTCAGAAGAGCTAGCAGTTATCTCTCAAAATAAGAGTTCAACTCCCAGAAATTTGTGCACAAAAATTACGGAATCACAAAATTTGAAATACCAATAAATAGTGGTGTGGTATGATGCCATAAATAAAGAAAGCAATTTGGAGAACAAAAAAAATTGAGGAGAAAAAATCTGTATTAGTTGGGGTTTAAACCCAGACCTGCCAAGGCAACATTGCCAAGCAACCAGTAGCAGGGAGCATGCTATCCACGTAGCCATCCCCTACAATCCAGGCTTGTCTATTCCTTATGGGGACTGACAATTACTGTGACAGTAGGCTGTGTTCTTGTTGTTAGAGTTGTTCTATTTTTTTTTCAGTGTCGGATCCACTTCTGCCTAATAAAAACATTGTTTCGTACACTTCAACAATAATGACTAAGGACAAAGCAAGAAAGAAAAACAAATGACAGAAAATAGTAAGAATGACCAGGAAATTCTGAAAGAAAAAGGGGGGGGGGGAGGGGATACAACAGAGCTGGTGTATTACCTTGATGTGCTTTCTTTATCCCCCTATTGGCGGTATAAAGCCTCCAAGCCTTAACACACTTGGTAGCCACCACACTGTTGTGATACATACACACATTCTCCATCTGGTCCCTGACGCGGTTTATCTCATTCATGGCAGCCTTCCACAACAACCAATGCTGTGGAAAAGAATAAACATAAATGCAAAATATATCAATATAGATTATATATAGATGGTCTGAACAGACATGCCTTACATTAAACATTCAGCTTTTAATTTTATAATATTTCAGAAGACTCTTGATCTGCTCAAGAAAACAAGACAGACACAAAATACTTATGAAAAAAGTTTAAACAGCAACAATAGGTTCATTTCCTATTTGCAACAAACTTAAAAAACTTTAAAAAAAAAGAAAAAAATCAGCTGTAATTAGAAATTTTGGAGTATAAATCATATCCAAAATCTCTATTTAGGAACAAAATATTACCTGAGCCTGCAGCCGATATGACCAAAACTGGAGGGCCAATTCCTCACTTTCTTTGCGATCTAGAGCCAGAGAAAAGCGTGCTCTCCATTCAGTCCAGGCGTATCTTTCATGGAATAAATTCATTACAAGCAGTCAATCAATAGTAATCTGGACAAAGATTTTCAACATTCCTTAAAACCTAGAAAAGAATGAGGTTGTGTGAAAAAGCTATCAACAAAAATGACATAGACAGCCAAAGGATATACAGGTTTTCCCATCTATCAACAAGCATAAGTGCAACTATACATAGGATACAATATATTGAACTGATGGCAACTTTTTCAGAATACTCAACAAACTTGTTGGGTCTCTACAGTTTATGGGTCAAAGTTAAAAAAACAAATTTTCCAGCAAAACCAAAACCAGTGCAACATAAAACCTGTTACTCAAATAACCAAAAGTTGACACTCTATGTAGAAAAAGACAGAGTTGCTTCAAAAAACAAGTTGACTGTGATTTGGTAAACTTGCTCATGAGAGAAAATTGTATTGCACATGAAATAATGAAAATGAAAACAAGATTCATATCGTTATAGGTACCTCTGATTAAAATTAGATCAGCTCTACTGGCAAAGTAGAATTTTATTTCTGGCAGGGTCTGTACCAAACCAGCGAATAGACTAATCCACCGGCAAAGACACATTTCAAACTCTGATCCACTGGCAGGGTCGGTATACACTGGGAAACTTTGACACATGCTACAGTTGTTAATGAGGTTTTAATAATACAGTGTCATTCCTTAAGCAAGGAACAATTGAGGGCATATCACAAGAAGTGGATGCTTCAGTAAGTCAACAGGAGTTGTTGCTACCCACCATAAATTGGAGAAAATTGTCTCCGTTTTAACACCTTGTTCACCATGGGAATATATGCAAATAAGGATAGAGCACCTTACCAAAGAACAACTGAAAAGGGGAGAAAAAAGGAAAAATTGTTGACAGGATTAAGAAACGTATCAGATGGGATCTAGGGGAGCTACACAGGACAGAGAAGAATGATGCACTGTTGTGAAACCTGATTCCCTAAGCAGCTTCCCAAGAGGGGGCAGGGGAGATCATGGACATGAACTGATTTAAATATTTCACTTTCAGATATATTTATCAAGAATATTTTCTTAGTGCAAATCCTCTTACCTGGTGATTCTTATGTCTAAGAATTCATCAGCACTGTGTTGCCTACGCTTTGAAGCACGTTTCTCATGGATGTAGGACCTCCAGCATATCCAGAGTTTTTCAGTTTGTTTTTGATTGTCTAAGAGAACAATTAAATACAGAAAACTTAAATTAACAACATGCACCCACTTGCTAACATTAGGAGTATGGAAATTAAATAAGTTTCCAAGAAACAAATGAACCTTGTGGCTATAAAGTCTAGTAATAGATAGTTTGAGTTGAAACTGGAAGGCTGCAGAAAGGAGTGCAAAGCCGAGTGATTTAAAAAGCCCTTTACTCACATTTTCTCATAACACTCAGGAGTTAATGAGCACCTTAGAGCTGGCAATGTCTCTATTAGGCTGCAAACCCTTTTCTTTGTGTCAAGTTGCTGTTGGTCAGGGCCCATAATAAAGCACTTTGCGTTCATTAGGTGGATATTGTGTTCCCTTTTTGTTTCTAACAGTCCTTGATTGTATGTAAGAGAAAAACAGAATTGTTTCATTCTTTTAAGTGCTTTCACTCACTTTAGTGTTAGAAAAGGTTATCTGAAGGAGCTAAAAAAAAACAAAAAAAAAAACAAAGAAGAAGTGAGAAGAAAAAAACTCCAAACAGCGCACAGGTGTACCTGACATTCCAACATTTCTCTCCTTTACTTACAATGATTCAAGGCTATTCTTGTTTTATCATTACGGATTCTTTTCATGCTGACAAAATCCCTCCATGCTTTGAACATTGCACATCCAAGTTTGTACCTGAAATGTTGGTGGATAGGCGTGTATCATAAATGGATTAAAAAGTAGGCACATTATGAGATCCCATAGAGAAGTGAAGTGATAAAGCCTCTAAGAGCAAGAAAAAAAAAACCCACTAAAAATGGCTATGTGAAATTTATCTTAAATTTATCATAAATGGATTAAAAAGTAGGCACATTATGAGACCCCATAGAGAAGTGATAAAGCCTCTGAGAGCAAGAAAAAAAAAACACACTAAAAATGGCTATGTGAAATTTATCTTCAATCCTTGCCAATGATTAAATGTTACTTTTATCAATATGATGAATGAACAACAAAAAAGAGAAAGAATTTCAAGGAGAGAGAGAGAGAGAGAGAGAGAGAGAGAGAGAGAGAGAGAGAGAGAGAGAGAGAGAGAGAGAGAGAGA
>JAUEKY010295373.1:1879-13482 GCA_031833965.1 Scyllaea pelagica | reverse complement strand
TATATATATATATATATATATATATATATACATATAAGGAAAAACGCATTCATGATAATTTTCCATATCATTGTGTTTATATAGGATCTTTATTCTGATAAATAGACAAACTGATATAATAGCCACTTATTGCAGTGGAATTGCATGAAATTACAAGAGTATGAAAGTACAAGAATAAGAGAAGACGGCACAATTTGATAGGCTGCTCTTATTTAGGATCATTTCCGTTTTTATAGACATGATGAGTTGATAGAACCGAAAACCCCCAACTATCTACCCTCTTGATCTAAACAGTTGTTTGAAAATGAGCGCCACGAAAGACTATGTTCACACTTTGTATTAAGATAAGATACATTAGATCAACTTCAATAATTCTCAGATGAAAAAGTTTTGAAGCAGTCAAGGACTTTTGGGGATTCTTTTAAACCTTTAACAATGTTTTAAATGTAATGTAGCTTTATTTGAAGCTAAAAAAATCTAAACATATGTGTCGTTTTATTTAAATCCGAAAATGTCATACCTATGTAACAAAAAGTTCATCATAAAATTTTTTCCTCTATTCCTATCTACTAGTCAATGTTCTAAAATAATAGAACAAAATAACTGAAAAGGAATAACTTACAAAAACAGTGATAAAGTTAAAGCTGTACGGGCCTCACAAATATTTTCAACATTATCCATAAAAGACATTAGATTATTATTGCATAGCTGATTAAGTATCAAAGATAGATTAAAGCACTGTTTACATAGCTTTGGTAACGGAATTGCCTTCAAGAATAATATGGATTCATTGACATGAAACAACAACTATAAGTCATAAGGCATGAAAACTGTGATTTTTCATAATTTTTTGTAATTGCGCAAGTGGTGCAAGTTTCCACCAGACAAGAGTAATAAGGAAAGAAGGTTGTGGGGAGGGGAGAGGATGGAACGAAAGTGGTAGAAAATTGATAAGGTTATAGAATATCAGGGTATATCACAAAATATTATATACAATCTTTTTTTTTCTTATCTTCAATTAATGACCATATTTTTTGACAACTAAACGAATGTATTGCATAACAGCCGTATGTGATTTTCATTTCTAGAAAAAAAAATAAAGATTCATGCTTTTTGCTCATATATCTTTCAGGACCAGTAAAAAAAGATAAAAAAAAATCCAGTAAAAGTAATCAAACTTTTTTCAGACTAGAACCAAAAATTTTTGCTCAAGGTGCCTCAACACAAGGTCATATAAACACCTACAAACAGTCTTGCATTTGTTTTATATTTTTAAGGACCGCTTATTTGTTTGGTTTTCTTTCTTTTCTTTGCTTTATCTGCCCAAGTCATACAGAGGATCAAGGAAGACAGTGAGATGATAGAACTATTTTTATCCTCCACTGTCCAGTTTCAAAACAACTTGAAGTTTGACAGAGAATCAATCACAATCTAAGATATTCTTATTTGAATTTTGACATGCCTCAATCAGTGCGACTATGCTTTGAAATAATAAGTATCATTTAAGCTACTGAGGAAGATTTGTTTATGAAAGTACAGTGTTAAAAAATATATTTGAAATATATACCAAAACCTTTTAGAGGAAGCAAAGAGAGAGAGAGAGGGAAGAGAGAGAGAGAGAGAGAGAGAGAGAGAGAGAGAGAGAGAGAGAGAGAGAGGGGGGGGAGGGAGCAAGCAATCCTAGGATCATGATTTGTTAAAGATTATAGGAGAATGTTGTTGTAGGTTAGGAATTTTATTTTGATTCTTTAAAAATACCATAATAGACAAGCTGCCTGGATGCACACAAGCCAGGTCTTCAAATTCAATGATAGAGAGGATATGAGGATATGCTTCACTTTGACCAAACATTTACAAGCCCGAACAAAATGAGGTAGGCATTTACAATTATCAGTTTATGTAAATCATACAATTCTTAAACTTTTGCAATGATCTTGAATGTGCAGAAGAAAAATGTAAAATATTGCCGATAATTTGACAACTTAATCCTTTCTTAACTGTTCCTTTTGAATTAATTTACATTATCTTTGGATTAGATTGGTTTTGGGTTTTTGTTTTTAATTACAGCTTTGCAAAGAAGCTGAAAGAGAATAAATGATGAGTTGATCTTTCCTAATATACTTCAAATTCATTTCGGTGTGGATAAAATATTGCATGAATCTTCTTTTTTTTTTTCAAATAGTGTAATAGATAGAAAGCTTTCTATGTTTGAGACCCAACAATAATAACGGAGTAATGATAACAGCAAATCAACAAATATTTTGATACATATTGGCAAGAGGAATGGGGGCAACACTTTGTTGCGAGGAATTATGTACATAAATACAATCTTTTTCATCAAACCATATTGCTTAATACCAAAGATTTCAAGAAACTCAATATTCCATTATATCTCCATGAAATGTGTTTTTGAATAGAAAATTATAATATTACACCCAGCTGACATCAAAAATCATTCCCAAATCCCCCAAAACAAGATTTTAAAGTTATAGAATTCCAAGCTTGCAAATCCCACAATACAAAAAGAAATGTATGGTATTAACAATGGATGATATACTTTATGTGGTTACAGATCATACTTTGTCTTTTCAAACGGAAAGATCTTTTGATCTCCTCTATTCAGTCAGCAATTTATAGTTGCTCCAATAAAAAGGACGTTTATTAATCAATTAGATACAATATGATGTACAGTAAAATCTTTTAGCCAATCCATGTTAATGTGGTTACTCCAACTCTTATCTTGCACTTACAGACATATTTTCAAGTGCAAGTCCTCCAAACATGAAGAACTTGACACAAGAATTCCAAATAAATAATCAAATGATCAAATATAAAAAGATGGCATATAATAATAATGACAATAAATGGGGGTTAACCTTGACTTAATGTTTCTTGCCAGTCTTCTCATGCTAATGTTTTGCCAATTCTTGAGCACAAAAGAATCAAAATATAATCAAATATACCATTTCCATCTGACAGAATTGTCTGCATGAAGCTAGATATTTATCATGTACAATCTCTTTAAAAAATTATTTCCCCTAAGGTCCCCTTCTTCATTTAGCTTTAACATTCTGAAAGCAAATATAAAGAGGTGATATTGATTTTTTTTAGAGTAGGAGTCAGCCAACAGATATGCATACCTTGCTTTATCTATATATAATTTCAAATATTTCACATGATATATATTGGGTTAATGGTATCTGTTAACGGTAAAAAAATAATCTGATAGTTCCCTTAGGATATAATACTATCAATTCTGTAGTCATTCTATATAACAATAACAAAGTATTTTTCTATCTTTTAGAAATGGTTTTTCAAAATAGAGAATTTCTTTTTATGGGCTCATATTTTCTTTCTATGCCTCTTCCCATAATATGTTTTACTTTACTCAAAAAGGGAGTGATGCCAGCATTATAGTAGCAATGATCACTTTATGAAAATGAGGAAGAAGAAATGGAGAGCATAACAAAAAAAAAACACAGCATTAATAATAATAAAAATAATGAAAAATAATGATGATAGTGATTATGACAGTGATGAAAATAATCATAACATCACAACAATGATAATTATTTTGGAATCATAATAACACAGATGCCAATGATAATGATACATACAAAAATTGCATAAGAAAGAGAAAAGATTAGATAGAAATAGAAAGGGGTTTGTGTTGTACTGGAAAATACTACTAATTAATGAAGGTAACCTTCCTTTTGATGATAATGAAATCCCCATCTTACCAATAACTATATTGACCATTCGAAATGGTGCATGTAATATAAACAATTTATCAAACAATGCAATGCCTGTGAAAACGCTTTTTGGTGGTAGTCATCCCTACCACAAATTGTGTATTTTGATGACTGATTAAAGATTACCATATTCATCAAAGACAGCACATGCAGACAATTTGATGAACTTACATTGTGCCGCTCCTCAAAAATAATATGTAACTGCAAAGTGGACAATAATTTTCTTTTCGTTGCTCAAATGCTTAAGTAGAATAGGTTGAGTGGAAGCTGCATTTCGGTTCCAAAAATGAAAAAAAGACCCCAAAATATTATACAAATAAAAAGTGAGTTTGCCTAGTTTTCATAATGACAATATTCCATTTTCAGCGACCACAACATGTTTCTGTTTTGTTTTGTTTTTGGAGGCTTTGAAACTTTTACTTAAGTTTCAGCGTTAAATGTGAGAAGTCTCTATTGATGACCTGTTTCAATGACCTTTTGAGAAAAGTTTTGCGATCAAGATAATGCTTTCAAAATAAAAAAATCAGGACAAAAATATAATTGTAATGAAAGGTCTATGTCAAGCATTTTAAGTTACTAAAATGAATATCACAAGATTTTTGCTTTTGTTATTGCCTTTTAATAAAATAGTTTAAATTGGAAATCAAAATGAGTCTATTATGTCTATCGTGTTCTAGTCAACAAAGCTTCCTCCATTTTTTTTGGTTCAAAAGCAAAGTAAAACTGGTGTGTTAAGAAATGGCAGGTCAGATATATATCAAAGTTTCAGAGCCCCGAAAAAAAATATAAATACCAAGGGGCAGGCATCCATACCGCTGTAATTGGCACACCATAAAGAAGAAAACATCTCAAATGACAATTTTGCTTGCATCTCTTTCCTTTTCTTTTCCCAAGAATGCATGCTGAACCTCTTGCTGACCAACAAATCTATTTGCTGCTATGGATCCATCTGGTGTCCTTTTTGGCCACCTAAAAAAGGCAGATGAAATATAAAGAAAAAGACATCAATAGAAACAAAACAGTTTTCAGAAAGCTAAGAGTTCTTATTTCTTTCTCACTGCTTAGGACTTATAGAACAATTTTTTTCAAAGCAACCAATCATCATACTGAGCTTCAATGAATAGGATTCTTTATAGCACTGGAGACTTATAAGATAATGTTGCATCTATAACTATTGAAAAAATATATACACTATATTTCTTTAAAAGACAAGAAAAGACTAGAAAAAAATGCAGACAGACAATTTTCTCCTATTCAATGTTAACTTGAAATATTGCTACTCTCCCTTATCTATCCCAAGTTTCATTTCTGATTTACAGTGCAACCTCCTTATGATGACATAATGAGGAATAGGAAAGAACAATTGGTTCTATACAAAATTATCATTAGTGAAGGATTTTTCTTTATCTATCAATGACATAATGAAAATATGAAGACCTGGGTCACATCCACATAATCCAATAAAACACTGGTTCTTTTCTGCTTGTTCTAATTAACATTGAAGTGATGATTCAGATGTAACCTCTCGTGCGTGTCAAGATTCCTTACCGATTTCAGACCCTCTCTGCCTTGGAAACTCCTGATAGCTATCATCAGCTGCTCCCTTGGATCCAGTTCCCTTTCAAACCGAGGTTTTTGTTTCGTTTTGCTCTTTGCCAGACCAGACTTGACAAGTGGTTCCCCAGATTTGGTTCCAGAAGCAGCAGGGGCTGGTGGTGCTTGAAGTGGTGCTGGTGGCGGAGGTGGTGGTGGTGGTGGCTCTGCTGCTGCAGCAGCTTGCTCCACTTTCTCAGAGGGAACATCCACCGAGGAGGCCCTAGCAAGCACGGAGAGTGGCAAGAAAAAAAGGAAATTAGTCCTTTTCTCACTGAATTGAACTTAGACCTTTTTCTTTGTAGTTCATGACAATAGGTAGCACTTCTGCAGCTCTTAAAACAATGAAAATAGATTCTAGGCAATTTGAATTTGATTTTGAAATGACAACCATATGTGCTGAGTACAATGCCGTGGCATGGTTATCCAAATTTATGTTCTTCAACAAATAAAACAGCGAATAGTCTTGAGGTAGCTACCATGAGCATCTTTAGGGAACTATCAAAAGTGAATGCAGGAAAAAAAAACTATCCTTCAATTTTACCCAAAACTTAAGGTTTCCTTTTGAAGTTCAGCTCCAGCTTTTTAAAACCAGAAAGATTCTAGAATGCTTTTACATACATACACAACACTACAGCCACCCTGATGTTTTCCCCCAACTAGCCAAGATTTAAGGGAAAAAGAGAGTACTGAAAGTAATATTTAGATATATTACTTCATTTTACTTTCATTATCAAGCACCCTTTTGGTATTACACTGTAGGGCCGACTCTTATTGAGAAGGAATTTCTCTGGATCATGCCATTAAGCCAAGCAGGTTATCGGCCCCCTGTGACCTTTTGGTGGTAGTGTTAGGATTTTGCCCGGACTGCAGCCTTGAGGCCGACTCTTTTTTATTTCCATCTGCCAAGGGTTCTTTAACGTGCGCAATGAGCAGATGGGACCTCCAAGTTTATCATCTGTCTCTGATAGGACTAGGCTCTAGATCCCACCTATTAATGCTGTAGGAATCAGAGGAAAGGCGTACGGGTTTTTCTTGGGATTTTAGCCATAAAATTCACTATGTGATTTTTCATTCCAAGGCGGACTCCAACCTGTGTCACTTTGTTTTTAGCGCCAGAGCCACAACCACTGAGCTACCATGTCCCCAATGAATTACTTTTGGACTCAATATCAATCCTTTTTGTAACTTGTGGTTAAATGTGCTACTTACTTGTCTCCATTACTCCTACTCAGCATCTGCTGCTGCTGCTGCTGCTGCAACGCTTGCATGGTGGACTGGATCTGCAACATCATCGTCTGCTGCATGGCAACCTGGGTGGTCAGCTGCTGAAGCTGCTCCGCCTGCAGGTCATTGCTGGTGGCCTGGGACAGAATGTTCTGGTTGTGGGCTAGCTGCTCCTGCCACTGGGACAGCTGCTCCTGAAGAGTGTCGTACTGGAACTGGTGGTCCATCGCACTAGGGCTGTGATCCAAACTCTTGGAATCCTGTCCTCCATCATTTGATTCTATGGTGTCATCTTCTTGAGAGATATGTTGTGCACTTGAGGATGTTTGAAGACTTTCATCATTTAAATAAACCAAAGAAGAGTTGTTGTCCCTGTTGAGAGGTTTTTCGGATGAATCATGATAGTCTTGGGGCTGGCTGGAAACTTGGGATATCGTTTTTTGTTGAATTGGAATATCTTGAAGAATAAGCGGTCGTCTTTGTAACAAAGATATTGGTTTTTCTTCCAACATTGAATCAGTTTCTGGTTCAGATTTTGGTGTAAAGCTTATTTCATTCACTCTGGTTTGTATATCTTCAAAGCGAGAATCTTCTATTTCCATGGGCTTCTCTTTTGCTTTTTCAGTAACTAATACTGCTGAGCTAAAAGACTGTGAATCTTTTTGCTTTGATTTTGAGCTCTTGGTAACTACTTTTGATCGTGGTGGCAAAAAGCTGACATTAGACAAATCATCTAGGGTGAGAACAAATTCTTCTTTCTCTGGTATTTTCATGTCCTCAACCTTTGTTAACTTATCTTCTTCTTTAGATACAACAAATATTTCTTTAGATGGTGCTGGCTTTGAGAATCTTGGAAGTGACACTGGCTCAGAGACTTGTTGGATTGAGACAGGCTCTGCTCGAAAGACGCCATTTTTCAGCTTATCATCCAAACTCTCTTTTTGCTTGATTTTTTCATGGTCATCAGATTTCATACTGTCTGTCACTGCTATTGCAGATGAAAAATCATACCCATTTGGCCCAAAAGGAATAATCATCTCTTCTATAACTTCTACAAATTCCTCTTCTTCTTCCTCTTCTTCTTCTTCTTTCTCTACCTCCTCCTTTTTGTTTTCCTCTTCTTTATCCTCAAATTCTACTGGTGGTGGTAGTGTTGTGACAGGTATTGTTATTTCTTCAGACACCTTCAGGCTTGAAGAATTGTCCATTTCTTTGATTCCATTGCAGCCATTTGCTTTACTGCCCTGTTTCTTACTCCATGAGCCAGAGTCAGGGCCTGATTTTGAATCATTAGAATCTGTTCGTACGTGATGGATAACAGAGCCTGTGTCAGAATTGTTTTCTGATATTGATACCCCACTGCTGAGACTGTCATTCAGGTGATTGTTTTCTCCTCTTTGTTCATCAACAGCCAATTTGCTCATACGTTCTACAAATCTGGCCATTTCGTTCTTGTAACCATCTTGGGACACTGAAAAGTGATGGTATAGGGTAATAATCATTAGTCAAATAAAACCAGATAAGAATTAAGACAATACTCTTGTCTCTTAATCTTTTGAAATTGATTAAAACATTACCTATTGTGAAAAAAGAACTTGATATATACGCACTTTACAGACCCGTAAAACATGATTCATGAAGCTTAACAAAAGATTTTACATCAATTTTCACAATTCTGATTTACTGGCATATAATATTTTCAAAACTATGATCTTAATCAATATCAATGATTATCTTATAAAAGAATAGCAAAGTATCCATTTCAAGAAAAATTTTGGGATTTATGTATTTATTATCAAGGTGGCTTGTCTGAACACTGCAAAAAAAAAATTTTTACTTTTAAAGAAATCTGATCATACTAAATGGCCATTAAAGTAACAATGACATATCCCTTACTTTGTATTCAGCAATCTCATTAGAAAATAAATGTTCATTACAGAACTATGTCCTTTACACAGAAACTTAGATCTTCCTTTGGCAACAACACTTCTTTAGAGTTCTCAAGCAAATGGTAAAAATAAAAAACCCACAGCTCTATCTTCCCTCAACCTGAAGTTGGGAAAATGTGTGAAGCATCATTTTGCAGGTGATGACAACAAAAAAAATCACAATAAAAAATGTATGCTCACTATAGCATCGAGCAAAGGAATGAAAAGAAAATTGTATCAATCAAAACTTAAAATATCTTGAATCACACACCCTATATCCTAAGTTGCATTCTTATATTTCACCATCATATTTGTGTTGCATCAATGTGTAAAATATGCCCAACAAGGCTCTATCTTGACCAGTTGATTAAAACAACATTATAAGACATCTATTATTTTTAAATGCCACAATTTTCAACACAGGTAAAACATTACTGCCACTTTGATACTTTCTTTCCAGTTCTCTCCCTTCCTCATGTTTAATACTTGTTTTCAAAACTAATCTTAAAACTAATCTCTTCTTGAGTTGTGTCCCAAGGATACATCCCATGGATTGGCAATCCTCTGTTTAAAAGTGAATTCATGCAATGTTTTTATGCCTTGTTAAATTGCTATAACAAATGCTTGCTTGTAAAGCACGCTACACCAAACCCTGTGAAGAAAATTCTCTACATGAATAAATCCTTTTCATCATTATTATTGTTATAACTTCTTTGTTCTATCCTGCCCTCTGAGTATAGCAAACAAAAACAATGATTTATTGAAGTAAAAAATTCATCAAACAATATCTAAGATTATTGAAAACAGTCAGATACAAGCACAGACAAATAATTCAACATATAGTGATCAATCAGATGATTAGTTTCAGTTCAAAGAGTCGGGAATTGTGGGGAAAATTGATCTCAACTGCAAAAACAGTTTTATAGAAATTTGCTTTCAGATTTTTCAGACCTCTTTGGATCTCTGTAGCCTGGAATTACATTCCCTCTACTTTGTATTCTATTTTCTCCTCTGTTTAATAGAGTTGCCAATGAATTGGAAACTCTTAGTTGGTACTTGTTTTAAAGTGAAATAGAATCTGAATTGATTAAGTGCATTTGCAGTCAGCTGATCAAATTGCTTTGTAGTTTATGTTCTTTGCACATAATCATTTCGTTAAAAGAGTCTTAAACCTGTCATCATTTGGTTCTCATCTCCATAATGTATAACTTGAAAAAAAACAATTGGCTGAAATATTGTAGCTGGTAGGCAACCCTTTAACTTCTTATTCCAGGCAGAATACTGAAACTCAATACAGTTTAAGTCAAATGAGGATGGTGAAACACTGAACAAAAGAAAACAAATGACATCAGCAACTTTCAGCTTTACAAAATTGGTGAAATCAAGCCTACTGAAGTTTTTTCAAACACATCCAAATATATATTACAATCTTAACTTTGAGTGGTGTTATCAACTGGGATAACAAGAGTTAAATAAATTTGTTAAATTGAGAGATTGGGTATAAATGTTTAAATTTTGCAAGCATTCTCAACAACAGTTTCCGATATTATGCTCACTTCTTTTAACTAAAAATGGACTGGTCATTCAATGTTTTACTCAGCAATCAAAAGTTTGTTTATTGTTGTCATTGCCTAGAAGGAAATGAATAGGAGTGCTGGACTGTTCTTCTGTGGTCATTAATCAAGTGATGAAAACTTGCATTCTTTTGAGATGATGATGTATAACTTTGGCAATTGTATTTTTATGCCACATGGCAAGAAAACAAATTAAGATGAGGCTCTTAGCTATGGGATTGATTACAGACACATTAACAATATTAAAACAAAGAATCCCTATGTTTTGAAGGCATATGAATCATTTCAAAGATCTGCAAGAGGATTGATCAAAACTGAGTATCTTAAGATCAGACGTTCTATGAGGAAAGTGAAAAAAGAAAAACAAAGAATGAGTACAATTTGATAAATCTACAATTAGACAACAACACAGCAAGAAAAAGAGAGGAAGTACAAAATGAATTACATAGACAGCCACTCTAATCATTACAAAACAGAATTAAGTTTTAAGACTAAATGTTGGCCTAAGATCATAAAGATGTTTGGCATAAGTCAAGCAAAAAGATCATCAGCTATAAGAGAGTGTTGATTTTACTACGTTAAACATGCTACAGAACATGCATACTGAGGGTTAGTGAACACTCTACTAGATAATGATAAGCATAACATTAAAAATCATTGTATCAGAGGCTATGCAAGGCATCCAGACGATGAAATGTAAAAAATTAAGGATTCACTTCATCACTTCCAAAATGAAATTCCCCTCCTAGAGGCTCGGATCTACCTCTAAATATCGACTTACAAAACAAATTTGGATAATTTCATATTACACATCAAAGGCCCAAAATAATTTAATTTCAGAAATGGAAGCTGCAAATTTCAGGTTCCCAACTGCCCTGATATCAATGCTGATTGGAAAAAAGATTCCAATCCTAAGACTGCATTGGTAGCTGATCGTTTATTTTCTGTACTATTGATTGGTCAGAATGGAATACAGAGAGCTAGCAGGTACCAAGACTTGATCCATAAAGCTGGACAATCATCAATTATTTTGATGAACAAATGTTTCTTTCAAAGTTTTTCATCGATTCTCACCAAACCTAAAAACTGAGAAATATTCATCCCTATAATGCAGCAGTAACTAGTTTTTCATTTTTCTGCAATATATCTATCTTGGACTTTAAAGTTACCTCTGTTGCTCAGATCAATTAAACATTATTGATTCAACATAAAATGAGGCACATACTTATACATGAGCAGAGATATGAGAATGATGAAGAAATGCATAAAGTGATTTTAGAACCACATCAAAAGAAACATCTTTTTACAGAAAAAAAATAAAACCCCTTGAATAAGTAGATTACATATAGGAAAAAAAAGACCAGGAAGAAAATAGTGTAGCTCATTAAATCTAAGCTTTACTAATCTAGGCCTACAACTTAACAACATTAAAAAAAAAACAAGCAAAAGTTCCTGAAATGTTACAATTCAGCGGCGGGGGGGGGGGGGGGGGGGGGGGGGGGGGGGGGGGGGGGGGGGGGGGGGGGGGG
>JAUEKY010295262.1:1406-13484 GCA_031833965.1 Scyllaea pelagica | reverse complement strand
ATATCAAGGAGGGCATCGATAGACTATCTGTTTGTAAACAAACCCTCTCAGCCAATCAGAAGTCGCCATATTGAACTAACCGATGTCCGAATAGACACTTTGTCTCTTTATACTATTATCGGTTATTATCTTAATTTTGGGATTTGCTTTACTCTCGGGGGTTTCCCATCTTTTTTCTGGGGTCTACCTAGCCTATTGGGGTCTGCGCACTTTTAACCTCTATATTTGTTGGTTACTTTTATTTATCCCTCATTATATTGATTTCATTTATTATCTTCATTTTAAGATTTGCTTATTTGCTTGCTCTCGGGGGTTTCCCATCTTTTTTCTGGGGTCTACCTAGTTTATTTGGGTCTACTTAGACAGCCAATATGGCAACCAAGCTCTTTTTGTACCATAAACTACTTCCGCCCATGGTTGACACAGGGACCGCAATTTACGATATATGCCATATTTCACACTGACTTCAGGGGTGAAGGGTAGTGCACATTTTACGATGAGATGTTTAATAACTATTCTGTGGGGCAGTGTTACTTTGATGCCCTCTGACTTTGTTTTTCTTGACTCAAATCTGTTCAAATATTCTTTCTTCTTAAAACATAGTCTACCTTGCCCAGACCTTGAGGGACTTGCTTTGTTGCACAGTGTTAGTGACAGTCTGGTGGGATCAGGGTTACTGTTTATGCTGAACTTCAATGCTTAGTATATTATTAATTTTGCTGTCACGCACCCCTTTCACTCAGACTGAAGGTTTCTTTTCTCGATTTTTTTTTTCCAAAAAAAAAAACTATGCTTTCTCATCCGCGAGTTCGCGGTGTTATCAGCTTGTAATTACAATTTGCCACAGATCCTTGGAAATCCAGAATTTCGGAATTGTTTTTAGTATTTTCTCCAGCTCTGCCATATTGTTTTCACGGTCAATAGAGATTGCCTCTTTTTAAACACTTCTGTTGTGTGTGTGTGTGTGTCAGGGTATTTAAAAAACATTTTTTAACATTATGGTTTAACGCCAGCCAGAGGTCAAAGATTGTTGGATTTTTCTGGCCCGGCCAGAAATTTAAGTGAATTTTGCCGTTTTTTTCCAATCTTAAAAATGGTTGTCTTTAACATTGATTTTCCTATCGCAGGATTTTTTTTCTGTTGGAAGTCTAATCTGTTGTGACTTTAAGTCCACTTCACTTTGACTGTTGATGCCTGCTTCTACACAATTCAGGTCACATCGCCAACGGAGCACTCTGTACATGTTAACTTGCTGTCACAAGAATATCTCACCCAGTCACATTATACTGACTCAGGGCCAACCAGTTTGAGCACTGTTCCCCTAATGCCGAATGCCAGTCGGGCAGCTGCCAAAATACTGTGTGTGTGTGTGTGTGTGTGTGTGTGTTTGTTAAAGAGAGAGGGGCAGACAGACAGGGAGATAGAGATACTGTACTGCACTCTTTTGACTTTTACTTTTAAGACATGGGCGTGGGGTCAAAGATAAAGTTCATCATGTTTTGGTTGTTTTGGCTCTCTCTTTACACTGTACACTGATGAAGTCAGTATCTCAAATCCCCACCCGCCCCCTTTTTTTGCCTTCAAATCTTATACACATTGGTCATAATAATAGAATTCAGACCTGGCCTGGGATAACATTGTCATTGGATACGATGAAATTTGAATTGAATATGTTCATTTTAAGTACCTACAGTATGTAGTTAAGATCCCAACACAGGGTTAACAAAAAGTGGTCCACTTTTATTGCCAATATTGGACAGTTTTGAATGAGGTGCTCCTATTTTTCCCTGCCTTTTTCCACTCTTCCCTTTTGCTTTGATAAGGAATGCTCTGATTTTTTGGTTCCAATGGTTGGCAGGTCTGGTTTGATTTCACACGGTCGTCAGGGAAGGGGTTTAAAACATTTTAGTGTCAGTGATGCTTCATATCATATTGAGTTAAACCAATTTCATCTGTTTGAATTGCAGGTGTGTGAAGTGTGGTGCAGAAAATATTATGCGATTCTGATTTTCCAATTTCTCTGTTCAGCTGTGAACAGACAGGATCAAATTTAGGCTGAAATTATTTGAATGAACTGTTGCAACTCAGACGTGCTCTTCTGTATTTTTGGATTGCGATATTACTAAATTCATATATGCCACTGTTCCATTGACTTTTTCTCTCTTCTTTATTTTTTCTTTTACAGGAAGCAAAGATGGAAAAGAGAAAAGACGATTTGAAGAGGTGGGAACAGCTTGGAGTAATGACTTGCAAGATATGCAATCTCAAGTTTTCTGATGAGAGTATGATGCAAGTTCATACCTGCAAAAAGACACCTTCATCATTGGTCCCCAGGAAAGCTACAGTCAAATATCTATCACATGATGACCAATTCTTCTGCTCTCTGTGTTCCTTTCAAGCCAATGAGGGTGAATTTCTGGAGCATCTACAAATTCATCTAGTCTTCCGCCCTTTTCAGTGTGATACTTGTAAGAAAGGATTTCGCACAAGAAGTCAGATAGTCAAACATTGCAGTGAAAAGCACCCATCTTCAAGTCAAAGTTTTTCTCTAAGAATGTCTATTTTGTCAACAGCCATTATTGATAATGCACGCCAGGAAGGAGAATTTTCTTTTGCTCCCAAAATGTCAGGCCACACAACTTCGTGCAATGAGGACGGGAAGACAGTAAATTCTGGAGTCAAAAAGAAAAGTGAAGGCAAAACAGATTTGATTTTAGTTCCATTCATTTTTACAACAGCCACATCTATCTCGGTTCCTTGCTCTGTGGTACAGCTCTCTAGCCTTTTCTCAACTGCCGTTTCAACAAATAATGCTGTAAATAAAATAGCTATGTCATCGAATTATGAAATAAGTGGGAAAGATAGGTCAGCACAGAGTAAGGACAATTCCTGTGAACATAATGATTGTAGAAGTAGAGCGATAAAGACAAATCTGACCTTGCCTCAGCCAGCTGTTTCATCAGCAATGGAGTCCGTCCCAATTTCCAGCCTTGTGATCTCTCTCTCTGGATCTGTTTTAAGTACTGTTTCATCTTGTAAGAGTGCCCAGACATCAACACTGCCAGCGCTTCCCTTAGAAACCCAAAGGAAGGCTAAGGAGTCCAATGAGACTCAGAACAGTTTCACTATTCTTAATGAGAAACCAGTTGTTTCAAGGGAAGTTGTGTCAGTGTCAACAGTAAACTGCCAGGCGGCTTCTTCTTCTTCTGTTTTAAGTACTGTTTCATCTTGTGTGAGTGCCTATAAGATATCAACACTGCCAGTATCATCGCTTCTCTTAGAAACCCTAAAGAAGTCTAAGAAGTCCAATGGGACTCAGAACAGTTTTACTATTCTTAATGAGAAGAATGAGCCCCTGCCGCAACCAGTTATTTCAAGGGATCTTGTTTCAGTTTCAGCCGTAAACTGCCAGGCTGCTTCTATTTCTAGATCTGCTGCAAGCTCTCTATCATTTTGTGCCACCGCTACAGCTAGTAATTTTTCAGCAGGGATTAGGTCATCATGTGACACTTATAACAATGATGACTTCATGAAGGTACAGAGCAAATCATGTAATGCCAGAGAGAGAGGATATATTGAAGCAGCACACCATTCAACACCATCAGCTGTTTCAATGATACCTGCAGGGATCTCTGCAACCCCTTGCTCTGCAGCTTCTCTTTCTGAGTTTGTTTCAGGGGCTGTTCCATCTAGTGTACCTGTTGCTAATGTATCCTTAAGTGCTCCTTTTACCTGTGTTGAAACCTCCTTGGGCAACTCAAGGATGAAACATGACGATCTCGGATTTCAAAGTTTGACAAACAAACAAGACAAGGCATCATCTCAAAATACATTTTCATCAGTCCCCTTTGCCAACAGAATGCAATTCCAATATCCCCCTCAGAGTTATTTGCCATCTCCAACACAAGATATGTTGAGATGTCCTATCAATGGTATGTTTCAAAATTTTAGGAACAGCTCATTTCAGTATTCTCCCACGATGCAAAATGCACCAAACTTTAGACTTCCAGTGATGGTGCGGCCAGTAACCAGTGATGTGCAAAGCCAATTTTGGCAGCGGTTTTATAACATGCAAAGCAAAGCGCATGCTACTGGACCATGCTATCCATTTGATACAATGACTTATAGTTCACCTCAAAACTTGCACTATCATGCCCGGGGCAGTCAACAGATCCCTCCTATGCCTTTTCCAGCCTGTAACAACTTCCCTGTCGGCTATGGCATGTACCATCAACAAAGTGTCCAACCAAAGATTTACAGTTACAAGCAGCACCAACTCAATACTCCTTCCAATGCCATTTCCCATGCAGGAAATGCCACAACACATTTTGATTATTATTCTTATCAACAGACTTTGGCCCAAACAGGGAAAAGACTTGAAAATCAGTACTTTTCTAAGCATGCATCTGTTTCTTTGGCAGTCACCACTGATGTGAATTATTCACAGGACAAGGGCAGTTCATATGGACCAAATAGTGATGGAGGCTCAAATCCTTTGCAACTTCCAATTGGTGTATGCAAGCCAGCTCAAGGTGTTCTCAAGGATGTGGTTGTAACTTCTATATCAAGCACAACAGAGTCAACTACACACATCAGTGAAAGTTGCGTCCAATCTCGAGCAGCAGAATTCTCTGTTTCAGACAGCAATAGACATGAAACCACAGTCAACTCTCCAGAGCCTTGTCAGTTTGTGAAAAAAGAAACATCGGATTATGCACACTTTGCTGTTGTAAATAACATTTGCCTTTGTTTAAAATGCAAAGAAAAATTCATTACTGTCTCTTCATTTTATCGACATGTACATAAGCATGTTCATTCTAATGTGCAAAATTGTTGTCCCTCAGGTTATTCAAAAGAGTGTCCCATTCTAGTCGGGATTATTTCAGATTTAGATCAAAAGTTGATGGGACAATTGAAATGGCTGGAATCTGCTGAAGTGGGCTTTCCACCTGGAAATCAGGCAACTGATTACCCTGCCACCGAACAACACTCGATCTGCTCAACAGGTCTGGCACTCAAAACATCTGCAAGTCCATCAGTTTTAGAAGACTGCTGCAATGTATCAAGCATTATTCAGGATATAAGGAATAGTGATCGGACGCGGCAATACTCTCGTGAAAGCATAGAAAATAATGGAAGCCCTGTTTCAGCCAAAGTGAGCAAGAACCAAAACTCAGAAAGTCTCATGGGAGATAATCATTCTAATGCTGAGGATTTCATGAAAAGTCCTACTCATAGTGTGGTCAGTGAAGAAGATCTAGAAAAATGTCATATTATCATGGATAGCCAGAAGACAAAGAATTATTATCAGTGCTGTTTTATTGACTGCAGTTATGCTAGTCACAAGTCAATTGATTTTTTAACTCACACTGAAATCTCTCATGGACACGAATCTGTATTCAAATGTGTTTATTGTGGTTACCAAGGCAGTAAAGTAACTGATCTGATCCATCACATATCTGATCATTATTCCAATTCCGATGAGAAGTATTCATGCTCCATTGTTGTTCAGGGTAATATTGTAAGCACCAGGAAGGACCAAAAGTTAGATAGTCTCCTAAGTTTTTTATCTGCCTTTGACAACAGTGACAAAAATCAGTTTCAGTGCAACATTTGTCAGAGTTTATTTTCTTCCATAGAAAAACTAAAAGCACATTTGAACCTTTCAGCTCTTAAGACATATGCTTGTCGTTATTGTGATAGTGTTTTCTTGGATTCAACTTCCTGTGGAAATCACCTAGCTGATATTCATCCTGAATTCCCAAAATATCAGAGAGTCAACTTAAACTTCCTTTGTGGGAATCGTAGAATTAATTCTGATTCATTTCATAGTCTTGTGCAGCAACAAATTGCAGTTAACTCAGGTGAGAGCTGTAAATCTCCCCCTGACCAGGAGGGCTCTGATTTATCTTGTGCCGATAAACGAGTTGAATCACCCCCCGAAGCATGTTCAATGAACTCTGATAGCAACAACAATGAAGTACTTCCCACAGTCACCTGTGATATTGAACCAGCATCAGAAACCCAGGAAGAAAGTTTAACAGACTCAATGAAAAGTGTCAGTACGAAGCGAATAAGTGAAAGTCAATCTGGTTCCCAAGCTGGAAAATTAGCTGATTTTTCAGGACTTGAACAACTGGCAAGTGACCAAATTAGTAAACAAAACCTCGGCAATGAAGAGCCTTCAAACCATTTAATGCACCTTAGTAAACAAACTGATCATGGAGAGCAATTATCATTATCAGGAGGGCACCAGAAAGGGGGCTCTTTATTGACTCCCAGTATTAGTGACATTGAACTAGCATCAGAAACCCAGGAAGAAAGTTTAACAGACCCAAGGAAAAGTGTCAGTGCCAAGCTAATAAGTGTCAGTCAATCTAGTTCCCAAGCTGGAAAATTAGCTGATTTTTCAGGGCTTGAACAACTGGCAAATGACCAAATTAGCCAACAAAACCTCGGCAATGAAGAGCCTTCAAACCATCTAATGCACCTTAATAAACAAACTGATCATGGAGAGCAGTTATCAGGAGGGCACACAAAAGTGAAAGGGGGCTCTATTCTGGCTCCCAGTATTAGTGAATCAGAATTCAATCTTAATCCATCAAGTCCTAGTTGTGCATTGGATACATTATCTACCATATCCGCTCAAGTATCAAGTTGCAAAACAGAAACTCCCCCATTTCCATCGGACTGCTGTGTTTCACTGTGCGGTTTATCTGCTCCATCTCCCAAAGATGATATCATGTCGAAGTCATATTTTCCTCCTCTGGAAGAGCCCCTAGACCCAGAGATGGATCCCACACCAAGCCACAATCCAGCTGAATCAGAGACTCTCTATACAGCTTCTTCAACCTCTGCACACCAATCAATAAACAAGCTTTCACTTTCGTCAACCAGAACGTCCCCAAAATATGGTACACCTCAAGCAAGTGATAGCTCTACATATTCTCAATTGCATGAGACCTCTGCTTCAAAACTCTGCGACTTATCAAGTTCTGTAGAGGATTCATCTTTACACTCATGCTCGACCTCCAGCAGTTCTACCCCCTCACCAAAAATCTCGGACATAAAGAGAATGTATGTTTTTGATGAACAAGTTGTTGATTATAAAAGGAAGAAAACAACTAACTCTGTTGGTTTTTTTGAGTTGACCAGTAGTGTTCCCGTTTCTAAGATCTCCAGATCTACCTTCTCATCCAATTTCATATCAAACAGATCTGTGTCTTCACCATCTCACGAATTGGAAAGTAAAGCAATGGATTCATCAACTCAATCACTTTCAAAGGCTTTCACTGTTGAAACATGTGCTATGAAATCCCCACTGATGGTCTCCACTGTCAGTCCCATTTCAGAACTCAGATCTGATTCACATGCAAGCCCAGTTATTTCTAATGAGGTGAATATCACAGAGTCTGCAAATCACAAATGCCATGTTCAGCCAGAGGCTCGGGGATCAAATGAAGTCAAGAAGAGAAGGAAAATGGATACCTGTGCGAATATATTAGATTTATCAATGGAGGATAAAGAGAATAAAAGTATGGAAATCATTACCTCTAGCAAAAGTAGTTTCATAGATTTTTCAACTGAGGGGGAAGAAATTACAAAGGAAGCTATCAAATACACTTGTAAAATGTGTTCATTTGTTTGTGAATGGAATGCAGAAGAAATGACGAAACATATTAGATATGATCACAAACTCTTTGCCTGTTGGTACTGTGGAGATCCATATTCCTACCACTCCCACTTGAAGAACCATATAAGGTCTGTACATAAAAATCAGCCTTTCAGGATTAAAGATTTTATGATTGAGCAAGTTTTTTTGCCAAAAACAGAGACCCCTACAAAGGATCATTTGAAAGAAGATCCCAGATCACAAAATGCTTTACAGGGAATTGAGAAATCTCTTTTACTTTTACCCAGGGCCCCCAATAATCTTACATATTCCTTTGAACCACAAACGAAAAAGATAGAGGAAACTATTGAAGATGAAGTACAATGTTTTAATCACGACATTTTACCAGATGCCACCAACTCATCATCCTTGTTTTTAAGTCCCGCTTTCTCTACCCCAAGCAATGACTCCTCATGTAGAGGCCATCCTATTAGAAAAAAGGACTTTGGATGTACATATTGCACGGATTATCATTCCTCACTGGCTGAGCTTATGACACATTGCCAAGAAAGACATGAGAAAGCTCTGTTCAAGTGGAAAGACAACTTTTCCAGTTGTATTTTCTCTTTGTCTGGAAAACTCCTTGAGGGAAGTCTTAGCCTAGATGCTTCAAAGAAGAGACTTCTATGCAGTCTCTGCCCTTACCGGAGTAACAACAGGTGAGTGGGCAAATTGATTATAATCGTGAAATTGAGCTTTTGTTGGTGATAGTATAGTATACCCTTGTCTTTTACTTAAAAAGTTTTTTCATCAACGTCGGCAAATAATATGAAGCTGAAGCGGACAATATTTCACAATTTTGAGTACTTTTAAAGTAAAATAAGAAATTAGGTAAAATCGCTTTACATTAATTTACCTATTCCTTGTTTCACAGATCCCTTATCTGAATCGACCTGTCCCCGCAAGGACTAGTAAAATAATCTGAAATCACAGAGTAAATGGGCTCGAAGGTAGAACAACACAAGATGAGACAGGGGCGACCGAAGCCCTTTGTTAAGCACAATATAAAAAAAAGAGAACTGGTACATAAACATGAAAGGAAACCCTCGGGGTCAAGGGGAAGGGAGGGATATGGAAAAGTGACGGGCACACAAAACATCATGTCATGCTGTTCATAGTAAAAGTGTTTTTTTCGTACCACGTATTTGTAACATTTTTACCGTGTATATACGGTGGTAGTTGTCAAGTATTTTCATGACTGATAGTGATAATGTCAATTTATTCGCTAGTGGATTTTTTTTTTATTTTGTGTCCTATCAACAGGTCTCCACCTCCTTTTACTCTCTCTTTTTCTCTCATTATTTATTAACTCTGTGTAAAGTAATACTTTTGCCTCTAAAATAAATAATTAAGTCTTTCTGATATTCACCTTTTTTTCTTTTAGTTTCATTCAGTGCCTTTTTTAGGTTTTGCATTTTTAAAAACTGATTGCCACCCATCTCAGTGATAAAAATGAAGGTGAAGGTATTTTAAGATTCTTTGATAGGGAACTAACTTGATCTATAGCTTTTTAGGTCGTGTTTTTTGTGATTGTTCTTTTAGATGAATGACAAATAATCTAATAATGATAATTTCCATGCCTTCAGTATGTACTCAAAATGGGTTAAACTTTTAAAACCTGATCCAGAGGTTCCTTGAGTGTGCTGAGATGTTTACCTTTTGTGCAAAAAAGAAAAAAAGTTGATTCATACTTTGTCCACTTTCTCTTCAATTGTACAATACTTGTTTATGCATAATGTGCATAATATTATTGTTTGTAATTTTTGATACAATACAGTTTTATCAAAAATTCTGAAGAGTACACAGTACGCATAATCTAAAGAAGTACTGTGAAACCTCGTTTTATTGCCCCCGTTGTACTGCCATTCCCGCATACCGCCTACTTTTTGCTGAAGTACACTTGGGTAACTATATTATATGTAATATATAATAAAATGTCAGGAACAGCTCTTGATGTACCACCATTCTCTGTTGGCGGTTTAACAAGGTTTCAGTGATAATGCAATTTAAGAGAAAGTGGACCAAGTCTGAATATGTAGTTCTTTTTCTTTTGGTTATTTAGGACTTTTTTATTTTTCTTCAAAGGCAATTGCCAACTCAATTTTTCCACATCATTTTCAGTTTTGATAAAAAAAAGATGTTTGAATATGTACCCATTACTGCTTCTACTAGTTAGCTGACATGGATGAAGGGAAGGTAGAACTGATTTTTATGGATGAATTGGTGATTTGTATAGTTTTCTTTACTTTCTTTTAATAAGATGCGGAAGTGCTGACATCCATTTAAATTGTTTTAATTTTAAGATAAAATGTGCATAAGTTGCTGTTGTTCACCATTCAACATCAACATATGGACTATGTATTACTGTTACCAACTGAAGCTGCTTTTATTAATTTCATCAGAATAAAAAAAAACCAGCAATGTGTAATTATAAAGATTTTAAAGTCTCTTGCTATTTAAAACATCCCAACAGCACATTGCCTTTATTTCAACAATCCACACCTAAAGTGCTGTCAGTCACTGCTGAAACTTTTTATCCAAGACTATAGAGGTGACATGAAATGTTCAATGGGTAGAATGGAAGTGATTGCTCAGTGTTGATTCATTGTAATCAATTGAGTTAATTGAAAATTGAGAATGCATTTTAATATGTAAGGGGATGTGTTTAAGATGTAACAATTTTTTTTTGTTATCAATTTGATATTTTTGTTATCACATGAATTTTATCCTCTTTTGACAGATTGCACCTTTTTTTGAAAAAAAATATTATTTCTTCATGGTTGGAGCTGGTAGGCCGCAAGTTTGAGTGTGCCAGTAGTGCAGTTTTAAACCTTTTTTCCCTCTGTCCATCCAGGGCCAGTATTCACAAACATCAGAATGTCATTCACAAAGATAATCTTGATGGGCGAGTTGTGATGTTGCACGGAGATGATCGCCCAAACAAGTCTGATAATTTGAGCAATTGTCTAACTGAACACCAGAATTCAAGTGGTAAGTGTCTAACAGTAACATTCAAAGTCATTGTAAGTGTATGGCATAAATTGCTTTGCAATACAGTGGAACAAGTTTCAATCTCAGTTATCATTCGAGCGAAAGGTATTTTGCTTTAAAGATTGTATAAGAAAAATCAGTCCGTCTTTTTCTTTCTTTTTTTTTTTTTGACGTGTTAGTCGTTATCAAATGGGATGAAATGAAAGGAGAAGGCTGATTAGGAAGGGTGATGCTTATGTTGTAAAAGCGGGAAAATAATGTTTGTTTGTTATCTTTTCCCTGTTGTACCGACCAAAGCCAGTGTAGGGACCTGACATAGTGTTTGACACCAGATTGTGTCAAAAAAAACAACAAACCCAGTCTGATATCAAACAAAAGTCAGGAAAAATCTCTGAGACAACAGATTAAGACAAGCGGGTGTCTAGCCCACTGTGCCCACTCTTGAATGACTCAAAGAAGATACACATTGAGGTGTACATCTAGGGGGAGGTCAAACAAATTTTATTATAGCCTGAGATTGGACTAGCAACCTTATCTATAAAAAGATACGTTTTATTAGGCACAACGGGCAGAATTTTCTGAGTATGAATTATATTCATTTATTGCTTCATATTATTGGGTCGACTGGGCAAATCCAGATCAGCGTGCAATTTATACAGTAATGTCAAATAGAATAAAGAGGGCAAAACATGTAACATAACCATGATTCAACGGAATACGTTATAATCAATGCCCATGCCTATATTCAACCAGAACACAACCCGCTAACCGCACCTGGTTGAGCGTCCGCCTCGTAACCGGTAGGTGGCGGGTTCGATTCCCACACCGCGACATAACTTAGTCTTAAAAATCGGCACTCGGAATTATGGGAACAGTGCTAAGACTGGTTGGCCCGGTTTCTGTATAATGTGAATGGGTGAGATATTCGTGTGAGCCCTCCAATTATCTCTGTGTGGCAGCTCGTTAACATGTCCAGAGAGCTCAGCCGGCGATGTGACCTAAACTGTGTAGAAGCAGGCGGTAAACCAAAACGTTTTAAAACCCACAAGCACGGGCTGCTTTAGATGGTAGAGTGTTAGCCTAGGAACCGATCGATCGTGAGTTCGGTGTCATTAATTCATGACCTTGTGAGATTTTCAAGTTAGCCCTCTGTTTATCTCAGTGTGGCAGCGCATTAACTTGTCCAGTGCGCTGCACGTGTGATCTGTCATATTATAATATGATATTATATCATTATGCGTTTTTACGACATGTGTTGCACCCTAAAACTAAGCAAACATATTCAAACATTGAGGTATCCGTTTAGCCAGTGCCGGCTTTTATACCCTTACCTCCTTCTCAACGTCAGGAGAGTGTCAAGGTCAAGGTGACAGTGGACCTTCTCTGCTAGCTTCCTGGGGGGGGGGGCGGGGGGG
>JAUEKY010295151.1:0-13486 GCA_031833965.1 Scyllaea pelagica | reverse complement strand
AGAGAGAGAGAGAGAGAGAGAGAGAGAGAGAGAGAGAGAGAGAGAGGTAGAAGAAGAGAAAAAAGATCAGCAAAAGAAACACCCTTGCCAATAAACAATATCAGCCCACCCACAAAGGAAGACCTATTCTGTCACATTCCATGACGGCTGTAGGACGGAGGCTTTTAGGTTACGTCTTAGCCAGGGAAACAACACCCACACAATAACATTACCTGATTTTACCATTAACATATCGGCTTCGGTCGTTTGATTGCCCTGAGTTCAATACCCGGTCTCTTATGGGATGTCATTCAATCCTTGGGTAAGACTTTTACATATTTTTTTCTGCTTCTGTCCGGTATCAACATCATACAATATCTGGAACACCAGAATGTCTTTAACTAGCTGGTAACCCAGCCAACTCGCGGATAAGAAAGAACATTTTTGGTTTTTTTATCTTGTTTGCGCACAAATGAATAAGACTGAGTCTTGAAAAACATCTACTGGACACCTTGCTTCGGAAAGGAAGTGGTTCACATTAGCCATTTCGACGTCTTTAGAAATACATTTGTGCGTTTTAGCTTTTGATTTAAAGAATCGGCCTTTTTTCGTAAAAAATAATGTTCCCACTCCAATCTTCACGACAAAATACGCTGTATGCCAATTTTCATTGTTTTAGGTGGTGTAGAAATGCTCGGTTAGTGTGGCTTCATTTTTTGCCACCGTCAAGTAATAATAGATGCCTTACTTTGGAAAGTTTGTTCGCGCCTAACAAGCAGCGAATTTCTTTTAAGTGGTATATTCAACAACAATTAGGTGCGACACATCAAAACTCTGAGATGAACAGAGGAGAGGAGATAGAGAAGCTTTATGAATTCTATCCTTGGATTTATCAGCTGCACACAAAGCGAAAGCTCTATCTTGTTTTTCTTATTATCGACGGCTACGGTATCGCAAGGCTAAATTTCATAGACACAGGTAGGTAGGCATTGTACAATGCGGGTGGTGGTGGTGATAATAGTTGTAGTCTTGGTGATAGTGATGATCGATGTAGTGGTGAGGGTGATTGTGGTGGTGGTGGTGGTGGTTTTGGTGATAGTGATGGTTGTGCTGGTGGTTCTGGTGATGATAGTGATGGTATTTGTAGCAGTGAGGGTGTTGGGGAAAATAGTTGTAGTAGTGAGGGTGGTGGTGATAATAGTGATGGTGGTGGTGGTGGTGACTGTGGCGGTTATAGTGGTGATAATGAAGGTGGTGGTGATTATTATGTGGATATGATAACAGATAATACGCCGGTGTTTTCAAGCCCTCAAACGGGGAGCATCACTAATCTCTATGTTTATTCCTATCAACTACACGTCTGTGTCCACCCTCTCTGGTTATCTTCTGGTATTACAGCACAAAACAATGTTATGTCAAACGTTTTATGGCAAGAAGGTCCCTAAAATGACAAGGTCAGTTTCGGCGAAAATGGGAAATGAAATCAACAACCAGGACTTAAAACAGTGCAAATCCCATGAAAATAAAGAAAAAAAAAAAAAAAAAAAAAAAAAAAAAAAAAAAAAAAAAAAAAAAAAAAAAGAAAAAAAAAAAAAAAAAAAAAAAAACACAAACAAAGCAACAACCAAGAAAATCCCAAAATAGAAAAGTTGAAAAAATCAATCTCTACCTGAAGTATTTTCAGGAATCCATGATTCCATACAGTTATCTCTTTTGTGTCCCTTTCCATTCAATTTGTGACCAATAAAACTGAAATTCACGACTCTTGTTAGTCTTGCAGTCTCACCCACCTTGTCCCCACGTGTAGACCTTTCCATCCATGGTGAGGGCTGCGGAGAACTGAGTGCCACAGACAATCTTCTTGATGTACATGTCCTTCAGCAGCTCTATCCTGGTGGGTGTGGGTTTCGGGGAGCTGTTCCCCAGGCCCAGCTTGCCGTAGTCCCCGTCCCCAAAGGCCCAGACTATACTCCCGTCAGTCGACATGCACAGAGTATGGTTAAGGCCGCAGGCCACCTGAGTAAGACAAAAACAAGAGGGGAAAAATGTGTTGCAGCTTTGAGCCGACAAAAAATATTCAGTAAAATCTAAAATGCCATTGCTTCATCAGAAAGAAAAACAGCATGCTGTAAAGTCAATTTAATTCAACTACACTATGTGGGCAATATTTGCTTTTTTTTTTAAAAAGTAAAGATAATCTAACTATCAATTACCAGTACATTCAAATTTTATCATTACTTATTTCAACAAAAGAGATTTCGTTTACTGATATAAATCAGGAAGAAAAATAACAACCTCATTTTTGTTTACAATTCGAATCAAAATCGATTCTTAAATTGAATCTTACAATGTCTCCTGTTAATGAAAAGACACTGAAAAGAGCTTCAACCATGACTATTCACTAACCATTCCAACTTGGAAGCTTTCCAAGGTCATGACACGTTCTGGAACCTTCTTGTTAGCAGTGGATCCATGCCCCAACCTGCCGTAATCTCCATTGCCGAAAGTGAAAAGTTTTCCGTCTGATGTGACTACGGCACTGTGCTTGAATCCACATGATACCTTCACACCACAGAGATAAGACCAGTGAGAACTATATTGTAATACGATACAGTAGGTAAGGCCTCAAGCATAGAGAAATAATCATCTATCAACAAGTTCAATCCCCTAATAACAAAAAAAAAACCACAAAAAAACAAAAAAACAAAAAAAACAAAAAAAAGAAAAGAAAAGAAATATGACTCAATACCATATATCATTACAAAGGTTTTGCATTGTCAAACGTGAAACTGCTTCTTACTTTCACAAACCATGGTTTCCATGAGGAATTCCATAAATTGTTATAAAAAAAAAAGAATAAGGAGGAATGCTTTAAAATTCAAACAGAGCTATATTAACTCTAATCACAAATTGGCTCACAAATAACAGCCCGAGTTGCCAACAAAGGTTTCTCAAAACTGAACATAAATAATAACAGCCCGAGTTGCCAACAAAGGTTTCTCAAAACTGAACATAAATATGCATCAATTAAATTAGTGCGGCTGGTTATAAATGACTGGGTTTTTTTGGTTTTTTTTTGTTCGCAGGTTCCCTTTTGTACCACCCAATAAGCAGTGTTGGGAAACCGACAAAAAAAGTACAAGCCCAATTTGATAGCAAACAAAAGTCAGGAAAACTCTGAGCCAAGGGATTAAGCATCTTTGTAGATAAAGTTACAAGTCCAATCCCAGGCTACATTAAGATTTTTTTTACCTCCATAGCTGGACACCTCAATGTGTATGTTATTTGAGTCATTCAAGAGTAGGCACAGTGGGCTAGCCACCTGCTTGTCGTAATCTATTAGCTCAGAGTTTTCCTGACTTTTGTTTGTTATCAGATTGCGTTTGTACTTTTTGACACATTCTGGTATCAAACATTATGTCAGGTCCTTACACTGCCCAAGAGGCAAAATGAAAGGGAAATTGATAACAATAAAAAATATTAAGAGGGAGGAAAAATAAAATAGAATAATTAACTGAGGGAAATTCATAACTTCAAAAATTCTGAAATCAGAATTATTCTGGGAGAATTACACCCCAGTCATTACCTGGACAACTTCTTCTCCCTGGAGGGCCTCAATTTGTTTGGGCCGTTTGTGTCGTTCACTGTTATTATGGCCCAGCTTCCCATAGTCCCCATCACCCCAGCTGAAAACCTCACCACTTTCAGTCAGCGCCATGCTGTGGCCGTCAGATCCTGCTGAGGTCGCCACCTGGACAATGATGAACCCTGGCACACAGTCAACAGAAAAGGATTCAATCTACCGTACAGAACCATAGAGTCTCTATTCATTCCACTATCAACAATTGAAAGTGTTTGATACGATAAAACCGGCAAACGGTCAAGAGAAAATGATTCAATCTATTGTACAGAACCATAGAGTCTCTATTCATTCCACTATCAACAATTGAAAGTGTTTGATACAATAAAACCGGCACACGGTCAACAGAAAAGGATTCAATCTACCGTACAGAACCATAGAGTCTATACTTATTCCACTATCCACTATTGAACGTGTTTGATATGATAAAACCGGCACACAGTCAAGAGAAAAGGATTCAATCTATTGTACAGAGCCATAGAGTCTCTATTCATTCCCCTATCCACAATTGAAAGTGTTTGACATGATAAAACCTTCCTCTAATTCTCAATTTTAGTAAATATGATGATGATATCTGAATATATTAGATCTTTGATAGACGTTATTCTGACAAGAGGGTAAACACAGGGGGCAACCTATTTCCCCGTGGTGTTCTCTGTAAAAATGAACAAATCATACACGGAAAAAACATGAACAAATCATACACGGAGAAAACATGGACAAGTCATACACGGAAAAAACATGGACAAGTCATACACGGAGAAAACATGGACAAGTCATACACGGGGAAAATATGGACAAATCATACACGGAGAAGTTTTCATCATCAGATTTGTCTAAACTTCTCAGACTTATTTAGAAACAGAAGTGCTGCCCCCTTGTAAAAATCCAAAATGAACAATTACAATCTAGTCTGCTATACTAATAAGCAAACCAAACCTTTCATCCCTCAACTGTTTGTTTTCCCAAGACAATCCAGCCCAGGTGTAATTACTATTTTCAGCATGAGACCCTCATGGAAACAACAGATCAACACTGCCCGGCAAAGCCTTTGTATCCACATTAATGACACGTTAACATATCATCAATGGACTTCTTGTCATTCAAGAGAAAAATACACGCCAAATATTTGCAACCAAGACTCTCCCATTATGAACTACGGTTCCACATAGAAGGTACCTTGCAGAGCCGAAATAGCAGTGGGGGTGTAGATGTCGTCAGAGTTCCCATGACCAAGCCTGCCATAACTACCTTCTCCACACGACAACAAGGAGCCGTTGGTCAGCACGATGAAAGAACAGTTCTGGCCACAAACAATCTGTCGGGATTCAAGGACATGGTCAACAGCCATAACACCTTGGGCCTATGAGATTAGTGTAAAAATCAATCCTCACGGAATCAACCAAAAACCTATTTCGGGTCAAATCTTGCAATATAAAGGGGAAAAGACAGAAATTTGAAATAGGGATATCCCTTTTTGTGTGGTGCTTCCACTTATAGTAAATTTTCTTTAAGCCATAACCATGAAATATCAGGTTTTTCAACACATGTAGCAAAAAGAGCAATGTCTTGATGGCTATAACATGAGTATACAAAGTTTTGACTCACTCACAATAAATCATAAAAAAAATAATACGACCTAAGATAGAACAAAAAAAAATCAATAAATAAATAAAAGAACAAAAATGCAAAGCTGTGTAAAAAT
Source organism: Scyllaea pelagica (assembly GCA_031833965.1). Taxonomy (NCBI): domain Eukaryota; kingdom Metazoa; phylum Mollusca; class Gastropoda; order Nudibranchia; family Scyllaeidae; genus Scyllaea; species Scyllaea pelagica. The sequence goes on along the minus strand of JAUEKY010295151.1, from coordinate 8,162 downwards.
GTGAGGACATTCTGTGATTATAAAACAAATCAACCTGCATAAATTCAGGCTAATTTTTTGTAACTGTCACATTTTCCCCACATTTCTAAATCCTTTTAAAGTCCTATTTTCTATTCAAATTTCATAGAAGTTTTTTTTTTTCCTCAAGGATTGATGTAAGCCCTGTTTTGACAAAGGTTTGATTCAAAAACCGGCACCTGTCCGTCCTCTCACCTGCTGAGCATTGGACAAGGAAGGCACCTTGACAGGGAACAAGGCCACCCGTCCTCCTTCACAAATCTGTCCGTGCCGTCCACTGCCCCACATAAAGGATTGACACCTGGGATGGCATTCAAAGGGATAACAGTTTAAAACCCTGGGTAACATTCTAGTGACTGAGGGAGATGAAATAAATGAGGAAATAAAAAGTGTTACATGGGTGCCTTCATACGATAATATAACATCATTTCATTTTATTATCCAGCACCCTTGTACCATTACTGTGTAGATGGAATGAATTTCTCTGGACTTTGCCATTAAGCCAAGCAGGGGATCAGCCCACTGTGACCTTTTGGTGTTAGTGGTAGGATTTCCATTTTCCCCGGACAGCAGCCTTGTGTCCTACCCTTTTCAATTTTGGACTGCCAAGGATTCTGTCACTTGTGGGTACAATAAAACACAAAGTGTTTACAATAAAACACAAAATGTATATAAACACTTTTTTTTTAGGGTAAGACAAACTAGCAGAGAGATATTTTGTCTTGGTCAAAGGACAGAGAGAGCACACAGGGATTTCACATGAAAAAGAAAGGAGGAAACGAGAATTGAAGGGTCAAAGCAGGAAGAAAAGTAAAATAAGAAAGATAAGAAAGACTCTGGACATGAAATACTCATCATATTCACCGAAGACCATGAGACACAGAAAAAAAAAAAGAACGACACATTCAACTATCTTACATTATGGAACACATGACATAAGAAATCTCATAATTCTAATGTCTCAAAGCTACTTTTAAAAACCATAAAAAGGCAAACGTTAGGCTGTAAAAGAAAACATAATCTGACCAAATAAGGGGGTAGTAAAATATTAGAATAAAAGTCAAGTTACGATTGATCAGCCAAAGAATGTATTAAGTTGAGCCTGACGTATCCTTCTATTGTAATATCTAACCCCTTTGTATGCATGTTTTTAATCACAGAGCAGGAAATATCTCTTAAGATTATTACTTATAACAAAAACATAGTCCTGTGAGATAAACAATTAAGTTGATAATATACCCACAACATAATGATTTCATAATGAATTCAACAGCCTGACCACCAAAAACAAATATTTTACAACAGAGAAGTAGTAGAAACTTAAGATTTCAACAACCACAGGCCTTATCAGTATGTTAACACAATTTTCATGGCAGCTGTTCTTTTCAACACAGCCACTGGAATTCAGAATTTCACTTTGTCCCTCTCAGTTGAGAACAAAATATATCCCTCCAAAAATGATCATCCATTTTGTCAGTCTCAAATCAGAGCTTGCAAACCTGCCTCAATTCATTTTCACATTTATTTGTTCTCTGACTAATGAGAGACACTTTGATACAATGGGGGCCCAGTGAAAAGGGTTCACTTGAAAATCTATGGTTGAGCTTTAAGGAGGTAAAATCCATTGTTTTGAATATGAATATCAAAAACCTTTCCCTTTCTTTCTTCACTACCTATCAAATGGTTTTAAAATTTAGCTTCTCATGAAAACAGAAAATCATTGAGACAGAAAAGAGTAGAGTGGCCCTACAAACAAATGGGCAAGAAATAAGATGTAAAGGATTGTGGCCACACACGGCTTTAAAATCTTTTCATTACCGTGGCGAGAGAGAAAACGACAATGGACAAAAAACCCAAACGAATTCAAACAGAGCTGCTGCCAAAGGCAAGGGAAACAAACAGGACGGCTGAAGCCTCTAAGGAGCACATTGAAAGCACAGAGAAAATAGGCTAAAAGATAGAACGTTGTCTCCCCCAGTGTCGTTCCACCTTTCAGCCTATTTACTCTGTGCTTTCAATTTGCCCAAGGCAAGGGACTTACTTGCCGCCGGTCTGCCAGTCTTCTGGGTGCTGCGTGGCCCACGTCATCACCTGGCCATCCTGCACCAGGTCCCATTGTTTGTTGCCCTGGCACCACAGACACATTGACAAATTCACAGGGTCAGCTCAGTAGCTAATTACAACAGGCAGGACTAGTTCCACTTTAAATTACAGCATTAATGAAATGACATTCGGGACAATAACAATGTCATTTAAAAAAGCGTGTCATGGTCACTTTTTTAGAAAAAAAAATTAGTTAATAATTTTTCCGCTTAGAATCCCATCATTTTCTTTGTCCTCTTTAACTGTGTTTCATCAAAAGTGTTAATTTCTATTCTTATTCATTTTTTTATTTTTTAAACTTTTTTTCCATTTTTTGGGTCACCTTACTTGATTTTCAACACACTTTAATACCATTTCAAGTATATTAATTATGAAAATGCAAAATATAAAATCACTTCCTCTTGCTGCAAATTAATTCTCTTTAAGCTCACTAATAGCACCAAAGAAAAATTATGACATATAAATCTTGCTTTCATCTCACGACTCACATAGACTGTGCTGGCGACGCTGGTATCAATTTTGTCCCTCATCAGGAGTTTGAAGGAAGGAGGGAATGAGATGCGCTTGTACAAAGCAAAAGCAGACTTGATGGCACAGGAATAGGTCAGCAGCCACTGCCACTCCTTGATGATGTGGTCACTCTCTGGAAATACACCAGTACAAAATTATTGTGTGGTCACTCTCTGGAAATACACCAGTACAAAATTACTGTGTGGTCACTCTCTGGAAATACACCAGTACAAAATTATTGTGTGGTCACTCTCTGGAAATACATGAGTACAAAATTACTGTGGTCACTCTCTGGAAATACACCGGTACAAAATTACTGTGTGGTCACTCTCTGGAAATACATGAGTACAAAATTACTGTGTGGTCACTCTCTGGAAATACAGGAGTACAAAATTATTGTGTGGTCACTCTCTGGAAATACAGGAGTACAAAATTATTGTGTGGTCACTTTTTGGAAATACATGAGTACAAAATTACATAACAGCATCTCTTCTCTTTATAAAGAATATGCTGTAATGATTGTGGTTATGGAGTTCCATTTAAATATCTGCCTGTGGCCTATAGTATGATGAGTGAAGCATTGGGGGGCATAGCCAGAATCGTTACCACTGAAATACATACACAGCTTCTTAGAGTGTCAGGGTGACTGACACTAATGGATTGCTTTTTCCCTGACTATCTTACAACACTCTTTCATAATCTTTCTACTGGTTATAATTTGATTTTCTAAGTCATCATCTGTTTACAAGTAACCTCGGCCCAATGATACAATCCTTCAATTTAAGTGGCTTGTGAAAAGAAATTGGTACCCTCTCATAAAAACGTTTTGCACACATTGAGTTGCTGTACCATTAGACGCTTTACATCCTTTAAACACCAGTTTCTAGGTTTATCAGAATTGGAGCTGTTTGGACAAGTCATGGGTTACAACTTGAATACTTCTGCCAGTGATCATCTAGGCTAGAGACAGGTATACTAACAAGCTTTTAGCACTGCCCCCCCCTACCCCCCCCCAAAATTGGGTGCATGTCTTCAGCATGAGGCATCCAGGGACCAACCCCACCATGGAGCAGCCTCACAGCTGACCCACGGCAACTGGTGCCCGTGCAGGTGAGCTATTTCAAATAAGACAAAAACCATGTAAGAAATAGAGGTACTCTTTTGCATTTTTGCTCACACAACAACGACTTTCATATAAGAATCAGATCAAGATGGCAGACAAATTACATGCATTTTTTGTTAACACAAAAACAGCTATCATAGGTCAATTTGACACTTAAACTAGAGTGTATACTGAGCAATTTAACCCCTTCTTTTTCGCCATTAGGCAAAGGGATTCATTGGCTTTGTGTTGTGTTTTTTTTCCCTGGGTGAAATGTACAATTAATATGTGTATTGCAATATATTGTGAATGTATCAAGGAACTGTACACTGATGTAACCAAAGACAAATTGCCTTTTATTGGACAAAGATCTGCAATGATAATAATAACAATAATAATGATGAAGGAATCAGATCCAGAGGGAAGTAGACAAATTACACGCATTGTTGTTAACACAAGAAGGGCTGTCACAAAGGAATCAGATGAAGACAGCAGCAGACAAATTGCACGCATTTTTCATTTACACAAGAAGGGCTGTCACAACAGGAATCATCTGGAGAGAGAGCAGACGTACCCGACTCTGACTGTTTGTGGTGCAGCGGGAGGAGGGAGAAGCACAGGATCTTGTCCAGCTGCAAGGTCACGGCCATAGAGGTCAGGCACTGCAGGTACTGGCTGTGCTGGATCTGCTCACCACTCAGCACCTGCGTCTGCAGACACAACCGGGAAAAAATTGGTTTGTTGTTGTTTTTTTTCATGAAAAGAAAGAGGCCAATGTATTTTCTGAAAAGCAGCCTGAAAGCATGGAGTAAGTCGGCTAGAAGGTAGAACGACACAGAAGGAGACAGCGCCCTTTGGACCAAAGGCCTTTGTCAGGCACGAAAACAAAATACAGAGATCTGGTTACATAAATATGAAAGGAAACCCCCGGGTCAAGGGGAGGGAGGAAGGAAGGAGGGGCGCAGAGAGTAGTGGAAGGAAGTAAAAAATGGCTGTGTTGTATTTTCTGGGAATAATAAGCACAAATTATTAGCGTAAGAAATAATGATGTTTCAGGTTTTAACTTCAGCGGAGACAGAATAAATCAACGTCTTCAGCGTGTGATTTCATCAGTGTGCTTGAACACATGAGCAGTGAATCCTTAATCAGTCTTGGTGACTTGATAGTGGCACTGCGGCCGGCTTCAAGAGCTGATAATAAATAGGCTCTGCAGCTTGATCAGGCCGCTCATTCCCAAAGTGCCAGCTGGGTGGAACCAGCAGCCAGAAGATGCTTAGGATGCTTCAGTCTAAAAACAGCGTTCAAGCGTTTAGGTTGAACGCCTGCTTCTACACAACTTAGGTCATATTGCCAGCGGAGCACTCTGGATATGTTAACATGCTGCCACACAGATGAACAGAGGATTCACACGAATATCTCAACCAGTCACATTATACTGAAACCAGGCCAACCAGTCTCCCGTCTAAAGCAGCGGAGATAAGAAAAGAATTGAAAGAAGAGGTAAAAAAAGAAATACGGGAGAAAAAAATTGAAAAATAAAGTTTAAAAAGTCCAAAGTATTGAGTAACAGGTTACATAAACAGTAAAGGAACTTTCTCTTAAGTCATCATCTTGTGTTCTTGCCACTTGTATCAATTTTCCAAGCCCTATACCTCACTATAATAAGCCTTTGAAAATTCGATAGAGTAATAAAATTTGACCTACTTATTGTCTCCACGTCATCTTAACAAATTTGCTCTGCTCTTCTTGCAGATCATAATCAGCTGCAGCTCAAGCAAGCCCAAGCCTAGTTTTCCCAGTGTGGTGTCCGGGGTTACAGAATAGCACAACTGTGATGCTGACGTGTTGAAAGAGGCAACTGCAGGGCACTCTTTCTTTCTTTCTCACCTTCCTTCCCCTTTCTTTCTTTTCCTGTCATCTCCCCTCTTTCTTCTTTCTTTCTTGCACAGACCCGCGGAAGCTGCGCTAGTTGCTTTCCTGACTGTTTGCGGGCTCTGACATGGCCTAAATTGTGCCCAAAGCGCCATAAAACCCCCAAGAAAAAAACAAAAACAAGTCTAGTTTCATTTGAATGGAAAACTAATTCCATTTCATCAAAACCAATTTTTGTTTCTTAAACTCCCCCATCCTTGACCATGAAATAAAATGATTGGATTTTCTCAGGCCTCAGGCATCAGCCCAAGTACAGCACTGCAAAATGAGCAATGGAGATTAAATTTCTTGCTCAAAGGGAAAAAAATTTTTTGGCTTGAATGAGGATTGAATCTGTGGCGCTGGGTTCATTGACCAATCGGGCGCTGCCTTCTCCACCTGGCCCCCGGCCCCCCCCCCCCCCCCCCCCCCCCAGCCCCCAAACCAGCCGGCTCACCTTCTCATGCTGGTACTGCTCAAGCAACATGGACGGCAGCCTTTGAAGCAGACTGCCAAAGAACTTGGCCTGGTTCAGTCCCACAATGCCTTGCTGCTTCAGAGATTTCCTGGCCAGCGCCAGGGTGCGATTGTTGTGGAAAAGCTCCGTGGAGTAATTCAGGATAATCACATCCTACAGCAAAAGGTGGAGGATGAATAGCAAATTTGCAAAGCCATTAAGGAAAAATCTCATCTACACATTTGACTATGTCACCCATAAAAACACAAACATCCAGATTTTTCAAGTATGTTCTTTCATCAGTCTACATACACCTAGTTGTAATCTTGAAGGGGAATCCCTCACACTATCTGCTCTTTAATAGAATAAATATCATGTTTCTTAAGTGCAATTACATTGAAAAGAAGACCAATCTGAGTGTCTCAGTAGATTATTAAAACTACTGTTTCTTTTTTTGTTTTGAAAACTAGGACCTAGATGACAATATAAAAACAAATTAAAAACTAGTATTGAAGTCCATGCTAATTCCAGAAATGAGGTTTGGTAGCGGATGTTGAGGCATTATGACGCCACTTTGGCCATTATTTCATGAATTGGTGTGGTCAGGAGAGAGCAACTGGCCCTTTTTTTTCTTTTCTCAATATATGAAATACATATATGACTGAATTTTACAACTAGCTTTACCTCTAGTTCTTCTGAAAGCATAGTGCAACTTTGTTTTTGGCACAAAAAAAAACCAAAAAAAACCCAACAAGATAAATTGGAAATATCAGTAGGAATAAGAGTTAGAGAGATAACAACATCTCCTGTCTCAGGCCAAAAGGGTTTATTCACCTTGCATCGGCTGAATGATACTGCCATGCTGTGTTCAGAAAACCACTCCAGGGTTCTGACCGTTCCCGTCCCTGTGTGGGTCATCAGCAGTGTTTTGTCCTGTCAGTAAAAAAAGGCAACAACGTGACTTCAAATGCATCTTCATTAGCTTTTCGAGCTTGAAATGTTTATTCATTTATCAATTCTAAGGTACATATAAGGCCAAATAGCCAAATCCAGTTTCAGTGTGCAAAGTATACAGCAATATTGAATAAACAAACGAGGTAAAACAATCGAGACCAAATCAAGACATAAAATTGACTTCATATAAGTCCATGTATTCTAAGATTATCCCAAACGTACTAACACGTTCAGCTGACTGAGTGCATGACAATTAAATATCACCATGTCAATTATGTTATACAGTCTTATACTACGGAACACTGGTAGGATTGGGTGAAACGATGCTTTACTGAAGGACAGGCATTTTGTTCATGGAATGGTAGTTATTCTGAGTTTGGGTTTTTACAAAAGGGCGGGAGGGGGGGGGGAAGGTGTTGACTTAATTTGTTGCTAGATAAGAGTGAAAAGTTTGGACAAATCCAATGGTGAACACTTCTCAGTGCTTGATTTATTCACGTTTACTGCGAACATCAGATTGAATTAGGTCGCCCCCTGCACTGTCCAGAAAGTCGGAATACAGTCTACTGCATCATGGGAAATGCCTCGTTGTTTATTGGGGGGTTTTGGTTTTAGGGTGCTATCGATATAATCTGTGTCATATCAGCCCAAGAGCTTCCAACCAAGTTTCCACACAGGCTAGAATACATGAAATGGTTTTAAATTGGTGTAACTGTACAATGAGCAGCCATTTTTTGGTAAAATGGTTTGGAAAGACAGTAGTCTCCAGGAACTCCAAGAAAAGGTCAAGGTCATGCCAACACGGTACACTGCTAAAGCCAAGAGAGTTAAGATAGGAATAGAAATGGAATCTCTAGGAAATTTCCTGTCTCCAAATTTATCTTAAAATTTCTATGATATTTCAATACCTATTCGTTTTCTCTATAGGGCTCTGGTCTTTTTTTTTTTCCAAATCTGATGATATTTTCCTACTGCGTTACCGAGATGACTTTTGTTTGATCTGCCTGTAGAGGCTAGGCAGCATATCTTGGTAGATAAGGCTGCAAGTCCAAACTCAGGCTACATTAGAATTTTGTTTGACCTCCCTAGATGTACACCTCAATGTGT